>ML785126.1:321353-356612 GCA_009831015.1 Picea engelmannii | reverse complement strand
ATTGTGTAAATGAAAATCAATGAAATTATGCTAAAACAAATTTGTTATTGTGTATGTATTTAATGAAAGATTAATTGTTTAACATCCTGGATGGGTGTTACATATGGTATCAGAGCCCAGTTTCAAAACTGAAACCTGGGCTTGACCACCCACAGCACTGAGATTTTATCTTTTTCATCTGCAATCCAATTTGGGTTGTTACATGGAATGCCACCTCTATACCTCAACTCCATGAAGAAGAGTACAAATTAACTCAAAAAGTAAAGATTAACTCAGAATCCATCACTTATCACAGCTTCTCTTGATTGCTCTTGACGATTGATCTTGGAGAGTTCTTGTTTGATGAGAAAAATTGGAAGAAAACAATAGACAGTGACCAAATAGTGGAAATATATTTGTCAAACAGATCCACAACATAACTCAATCACCAGAACAACCACTGGTTCACAAGACTGTAACTTCCCAATTGGAATGAATATTTTCTGAAGTCTATCTATACTGGGTATGTTGTTTCTACAGTAGTTATTGATAAAATCCAAATATGGCATCCATGTTAACACATCATGTATTGTATGCACAAAATTTTGTTACTTCTTCAGTTGTTATTGATAAAATCAAAGTCTGGAACCCATGTTGAGACATCATGTTGTCTGCACAAACTTTTAACTCTGAGAGTTTAGTGAAGCCACAAAAAACTCATCAAATTCCAAAGAACAATCTATATAGCTAGTTTGTTATGCACCACATCCCTTGGCACCAAATTTACTTGAAAGCCATTCACCATTTGGAAGCTTAATAGCAGCATTCACTAGAGCATTAGCATCGGAATTGAATTCCTATTATTTAAAATGTGAAAAGACAATCGATATCAACCCTGTCAATATGTCTGAGGTAGAACTTCCTAAATTTTGTTTTGAGTTGCACTGCCTTTGCACACAACTTAGCCATATCTTCATTCTTGTTTTTCCATAAGCCCTGAATTAGAATTGGTGCACCATAGCCAGATGGGTATGTTGCATTGGGAATCACCCCAGGTTGTTGAGTTTCATGATGTTGTTCCCTGCGCTTCCTTTCAGTTCTCTCATCTTGTCTCCTTCATTTTTCCCCAGGGACATAAGTGCCATTAGCCTTTGCAATGGCATATGAATTTGTCTTAGCATATTGTATTCTCATTGGTTTATCATAGAAGGGAAAGCCTTGCATTTGCTTAAGTGCATTAGTAGCAGCAGAGACTTCATCAAAAACAACCCATGCCTAACCCCGATGCTTTAGAGTTTTGAGGGAAATAACATCTACAATTTTTCTAAATTGAGAGAAAACTACTTACAAAGACTTTTTGAGATCATCTAAATTGGTTTTCTCATTGAGATTGTTGATATAAATGGTCATATTTGGAGGAATATTGGAGGACTGCATCCTTTCTTCCCGTATCTGTAGTTATGTGTTGCTTCGCCAGAGATTATAATGGAGAATATTTGTTCCTCCCCTTTTCCACTTTAAACCCTATCATAAACCTCGATCTCTACTCTGAATATCATATTTTCCAGGTGCATGTCAGGTTCATCATAAGTTTTCCTTTCTGCCCAGTATGTCAATCTTTGGCATCTCACATAGTACATTGGTTAAATGCACAAGATATTTAGTATTAGATGGCCTTGATTATTTGCAGATCCATCTTATCTGTCATTTTTCACAGAAGTGACTTCTTTTCCTTCCTGTGTTTATAGGCATAAATATAGAACATCCCAATAGCAATGAAAAGCAGTGCAAAAGCAATTCCAATGGAAATTCTTGCGATCGTCCCCGCACCAATTCCCTTGGATCTAAAGGGAGATAACTTCCATTTGGATCTTGATTGGGCACGAAAGCAATCCTATGGGCGTTGGCAAAATCAATAGAAGGATTATACGCTTTCAACTAGGAGGAGGGGACATTGTTGGTTTGGCTGAGGATGGAGAGACTGTCGGTAGTGGCATTCATGAGAGGATATGTGAGGAAGAGCCCATAGTATTTGTTGATTTCAGCATTCCCGCACGAACAATTGATACTAACATTTACTGTTGAACCCTCCGGAATAAAATTTTCATTATAAGAATTCACCTTCTGCAGCCATGGAGTAGTGGTGAGGTTCGCATATTTGCCTGCAATTATCTCATAGGTGTCACCACCATTCAAGTTATACTGAAATAGATGTCCCAGGTACCTGTTATCGCCCTCACCCAGGCAATCGCATGAGAAGGGAATCCTGATCCTAATGCCAAATTTATGAAATTATCATTGTTGATTACACCACTGTTCTAGGCCTTCAAGGTTTCAAAAGTGACAACATCATTAAAGAGAGTTAAAATATATGTGATGTTAATGCCCTGAGTGACGTAAAAGGAGTCGAGGGCCACTTTACAGCATGTGCATTTGGACTCTACATTTGAGAAATAGAAAGGCAATAAGCATATCCACATGAAGATTTGGAATAGATGCATTGATGCCATATTCCTCTACAATGTGTGTGTGGTTGTAATATTCTCTCTAATTAGCTAGCTCCTAGTTTGGTTAAACTAGTCTACTCACTTTTCTATCGAAACCTAAACTATTAACTGACCTTGGGGCCATATCTTTTAACTATTTCGATGTCCTCCTGCTGCACTGAGCACTGCCACCTTACTGAGATAAACCCTACTCCAAGCTAACGCAAATATTTCAACTATTTCAGTGTCCTCCTACTGCACTGAGCACTGCCACCTAGCTGAAGTAAACTCAAAACCCCCTTAAAATGAGACTAGAGATTGACAATATATTCACGAAATACAGAAAGAAAAAAAAAAATACAGCAACAAGGGTAAGCGAGTAACCAAGCCATGATTGAGTCTTCCGGCCGTCAAATAGCACGGTCACCTGTCATCCCTAGTAAAATGTCATGTGCATCATCTTGAAGGCCTCAAGATCGAATCCGGAAGAAACCCCTTTTCCACAATTTGGCTACAAATACCCTAACAGATCTGATTCAGAGCCTGATCCTCGATATTGAAATAGATACAAAATAGACAATTTTGATTGGGTATTTCAGAATTCAAAAGTTGTGGATTTTTTTTTTTACATATAATTCACATGGACCCACAAAGAAAAGGCTGGGAATTGGTTGGTCGAAGGGTCATTGTTCCAGGTTGGTTGAACTGATCTGATTTAATGAATTCATATGAAAGTTAAGGAAATGATAGCGTTCATTGACAATCTGCATATTGCATTTAAAGTCTACCTAAAACCAGGAAAAATTTAATGATGATGGGAAGGATCTCAATAGTCCTATCTGAAGTCTATCTAAAATAGGGAAATATTTAATGATGATGGGAAGGATCTCATATAGTCCCATCTCGAGCCACACGATAGAAATCCAAATCCAAAAAGTTCTTCAAAGAATGGGTAACAATGATAACATGAACCATTAATACTTTATGTAGAGTGCAAGCCAAAATCATCTATGTATGAGTGGAAATTCAATTAGATCGATGGACTTTGCAAATTCAATTCAGCCAATGTCAGACATAGAGTTTGCTTGACAAGACTGGTATAATCTTCACCTATCAGTCTACAAATTCAATTCACCTAGTCATAGAGTTTGTTTGACAAGACTGGTATAATCTTCATGTATCAGTCTACAAATTCAATTCACCCAGTCATAGAGTTTGTTTGACAAGACGAGTATAATCTTTACGTATCAATCAATGACTACAACATATAAATTTCAGTTTGATCTTAACTACATCAAACACCTCCACTCATAATGATTATGCTTTGTTTTAATGTGTGGAGATGGAAAATGCTTTGCTTTCACGTGGGAGACATTATTGACAAACCAACAAAACAATTAATAAACAATAAAATTGAAATAATCTAATTTTAACTCAAGTATGTAATTAATGTAATAAAATTATTTAGTTGACCATTTAAGCTTTTAAAGAATCCATTCGTTTGGGATTAAATTTTTAGAAAATTCCATAAGAGAGATTAAACTTAAAAAAAAAAAAAGGCTACATGAAAATGTTTCTTTAAATCCTTACAACTCTATGTACAAAAACCCTCATTGTGTTGTTGTCTTGTTGCATTCCATATATCATGCTAAATAATTAAAATAATATATATACAGTTATTCCAATATATTATAGTATATGTTATGACTTATATACCATATCCTAATTAATATGATAATATTGAAGTCACTTTATTTATCTTTTTTATGTCTTTCCTTTTGATCTTGCATAGTTGACATTATGTTTTGTTTCATTTTGGTCTAAATTACTTAAGTGTATAGCAAAGACAATGTTGTATGTACTACATATAGGATTCAACTTTACCTAACAAGTGTGATGTGGAAGACACATCTCCTTGAAGACATTCTCAAAGTCTTTTGAAACTTTTGACCTTACTTTTCTAACTTTCTACATGCTTGAAACTTGTAGCCTAGCATTATCCATTCTTTGTAGAATATATTCTTTAAATATCTTTGTTATATAACACATGTATTCTAATCTATATGTAAATAAGGGCGCAAACAAAATAACATATAATACAACATATGGAGAGTCAAATTTTTAGAGTGTAGAATAAAGAACTCAAAGTGCACATTATGGTTAAACTTTTTTAAACCATCGAAGTCTAGCTTGATATGTTTTAAGATTAAGGGTCATGTAGTGAAACAAATCTTGTAACCTAGAAAATAATTTGTTGATGTGGGAAACATTGTAATAAATTACTTAGGGGTTATCCTCCACTTTGTAAGTAAGTGGAAGACCTCAAGTAAAGTTGATTTCAAATGAAAACATAGTTACAAGCATGGTTCGTAGTGATAATAAGAAAGAATCTAACCTTATCAATCCTAAGTATGGATTGTAAAGTATCACTTAACGATGATATAACCATAGTAATGCTAAGAGTAAATGATACGTCATTGTTACAAGAAAGACATTGACCACTTGCGAGAGGTTATTTTCATGAGAAGGTCAACAACTTTTAAATTTACCATAGTGTTTATGTTAAGAGTGGAAACTAGTGATGAGTCCTACTCCTAATTTATGGGTATGATATGATGTGTATGTGAGAAGATTTAAGACTTTTCTAGTGATACTTATTCTCTAGAAAGGGGAGGTCATGTGTAAATTTACCATTGGCTAGAAAAATATTACATAGTTAATAGAGAATTTGGTGTGGTGTGCTATTGAAATTTTAGCTAGGTTAGGAATGTAGCTTATGCACTTTGGGTTGCTTCTATACTTAAGTATGAGTAGGAAAGGGTCTTGACCCTAGAGAGAGTGTGGTGCAAAGGAGGAAGTTGTAGGTTGTACTTAATCATTATGTAGGTTAGTATGGTGATATTAACAACATAAGACTGTAGTGAGTGCTTATGTTTAGTTCCACATTCTAATGAACATTCAAATAGATATTGTAAGTGAGCCTATGTTGTGAATTTAAAACTTGAGTTTAGAATGATAAGTGAAGTATCATGACAATGTGTTTTATTATGTCATAAGGCATGGCATGGTATATCAACCAAGTTCTATTAGTCACTATGCACAAGTCCGTTGTAAGAGGGATGAGTTATCTAAATGGGAGGAAACACCTTGAAATGCATTAATTGGTCTAGAAACTACATGTTCACTAACAAAGATTTTCCCTTATGAAGAAACTGTGTTTGAAAATAAATAAGTAAATAAATAAATCTAGATGAGGAATGATGAACACATGCTTCCCATTGTTAAAAACATCTTTCATGGTAGTGGAAAGAACTTGGAAATGCTAGAAATGGACAAGAAAAGAGCTAGATACCAAAGTTGGTAAGTACTATGTAGGTATAGAGGATATAATTTTGAGATGTAAGAAGTACAATGGTGAGAAGAGAAGACCTCAAGGACAAATGACTAAAGATTTTGGAACGAACTCTTGTACTAAATTTTTTTATTGATATAAAATATTCACTAACCCACGTGTCAACATGGTGCTCTTTATGTATAGGCATGTTTGTAATAATGAATTGTTGATAGAAAGCAATATTTTCCTCGATCGTGATGAAGAGAATCCTATACTAGACAATTAACTTGTTTGAGATATAATTTATATAACTTAAAGAAAAGAAAGATATTGAGGACAATGGAAAAAAAACTGTGAAGTAACAAAATCGCATGACCATCAATTAGCAGTATCTTAGTCAATGCTTGTAAGCAAGGAAAATTTTGGTGTGTCAATCTCATGAGTGATGGATTATGTATTTTCAAGCTAGAGTGATGACCAAAGTCAACAAATGCTTGTCTTTAATTATCAATATATCTCAAGCGGAATTGTAGTTATGACTTAAGGAAGTTTTTATCGAATTCAATATAAGATTCACTTAACTAGGGAACTGATGATGAGCTAACATTCTATCTAGTGAACAAACAAATAGACTATACTTTATATATGGGGGTCATATATGGAACTTAGGAAGAATAAATCTATAAAAAAAAGTGTGTCTTATCATTAATTAAATTAAAAGTGACAATAAAATAGAGTCGAGACACGGTAAGGTGCTTAATAAATAGGGGTAGTTGTAATCAATATATCAATAGCCTCAACATGTCTTAATTAGTGAAGGTACAATGGGACCAATATAGAATAGGGTTTGATATCATAGAAGACACACATAAGTTGTGTCATGAATCTTTCCTTATATTAAGATTGACCATAAGTTCGGGAAAAAGTTTCCTGAAGGGTGGGTGTATGTAACGCCCCATATTTTGGCCTTAGGTAGTTAGAAATTTGATTTTTCTCATTATAGTAATTCATTGCTTAGTAACTATTTGGACTCTGTGGAACTGATATAGACATGTGAAAGGTGTATGTCTAGACTTATTTGTGAGTTGCACAATATTATATTTTGTTGTTATATGTTTTTGATGATGATGATTATGTGATTTGGTTAAACATGTAAATTTAAATGTGGAATTTTGGTACATGGATACCAGTTTAAGTTATGTTGTGAATGCGTAAGATATGAAAGGCATGATAAAAATAAACATGCATTTCTTAATTGAACGTCAATACAAATATGGATTCTTATATGAAATTATGACGTATATACATGGATATGAGTATTGGTGAACTAAGCTACATATTGACAAGTTATGTAATGACCAAATGACTGTAGTGTTGACATAATTTGGATGTCGTAGACACCCAAAAGATAGTGTATGTTATAAGTTGTACTTATGATTTAATTTATGGTTTCAAATATTGCTATGATTTGTGGTAAGTGTGGTTTTGACAGAACACACGACTTTCCCAGAGTGGTTGTTTGATAACGTGACTCTAAGAATAGTAGTTTCACAATAGGGCTCGATGTAGGGTGTTGACCCTAGTTTTGTAAGGAGGGGTGGAGGTATTTCCCACTGTTTATCCTCTGAAACCTAGAGTCGTGGGAGGGTTGTCTTAATTTATGCTCCCCTAGACATGTCATGATGACTGCTAGTTGTGTTGACCCTAGTTTTATGAGGAGGGGTGGAGGTATTTCCCACCGTTTATCCTCCAAAACCTAGAGTCATGGGAGGGTTGTTTGAAGTCACGCTCCCCTAGATGTGTGATGACGACTACTAGTTGTTTGTTGGGGAATCTTGGTCGAGATGTATGACACTTCCTCTTACGGGTTCTATATGGAGTTAGGTCAATATAGTTGATGCTCCATCTTAGTCCAACAAAGGAAATGATAGGATGGAATATGGAAGTAGGTTAGGAAGGAAGGATGCTTCGATCTTAGTTGAGAATACTGATTGGAGATTAGAGATGCCATTATTGTTTACTCACTTGGTTCCTACCATGTTTAAAACCCTCTTTGATTTCCTATTGATATTTTAAGTGCGACAATGAGTTATTGATGAATTGGTGTAATTTACTTCGTTAATATTATTAAATGATGCATTACTTGATCGGTTGTCCTACATGTCTTGGTGATCATATAGGAACTATGCACTAGAGGCAATGATTGTTTATCGTTAGTACATACATGAGATATGTGTCCACTAGCTACACACACATACCCTACCCGTGTACACTAGTATAAGTAATTAATGTATTAATTATTAAAGTAAATTATTAACTATTTAATTGAATGTTTATTGAATATGTAAATTATATTGCATACAAAATATCTAGAAGCATTAAATACCTTCTTGACTTTGATGGATGGTAGGTATGATGAATTAAATGAGCATGGTGGGGTGTTATGTACATTTTGGGGAAAATTATCAAATAACATTTATTATCTAGCATGAGAAGAAATACTTTTCATTTTATTTATTGTTGTTTAATGCAAGTCATTTATATTTAGTTTTATTTTAATATTTTCCCAAAATATCTAGATAAGGGAGGTTGATGGATAATAATGAGGGTGGTTGAGGAGACTTGGGGAAGTGTGTATGGAAACTTGATAAATAGGGAGAAGAAGTAGAGACGATGGGGAGGATTGGGAGGTTTGAGCATGATGAGAGGTTGTGAAATCTTTGGAAGATATATTTCTTATGATGGTTTTCTTTGAGCATTGTGCTTTGTTGTTCTTTGAGTCATGGGCACAGAGGGCCAAGAAGTCGAAAGGTTTCTTGAAGCTAGGAAGCCGTCTAGGCTCCTAGTTGGCAGGGAGGATTCCATTGTTTCACTCTAGGAAAGTGGGAAAAGAATACTTGGAAGCGCCCAGGATGACATTACAATGATGAGCTTCGAAAAACTAAGGAGAAGGTATTTTTCAATGGTATTTGGTTATTGATATTTTATATATACTTTTTTTTTAAGTTCTAAATCATAGAGTTAACATATTACTTATTTCATCATGTTATCTAGATTTATCATTGAGCAAATGTAGAAGAATTGTGTAAATGAAAATCAATGAAATTATGCTAAAACGAAGTTGTTATTGAGTGTGTATTTAATGAAAGATTAATTGTTTAACATCCTGGATGGGTGTTACATTACTTGAACTTCTTCCATAAAGTGTTTACCTCTAATGACTTGTAAAGTTGCATCTACTAAAGGTGATTTAGCTTCAAAATTAAATGTTACCTTAAAGTTTTGGGTGAGCTCTTCACAGTCCATTGTCCCTCTGCGCATTTCTAGCTCTAGATACCAGTTCCTAGGAACTGTCTCCAGTGTATGTATGAACCTATGCATCCATTCATGTTTCGGTACATGCCTCTAAGTTTTAATGAATCATGCAACATGATCCTTTGGATCTCTCATATCCATATACTTTTGCATGAAGTATTCTATTTGAAACTTGATCTGCATCATCCTTTTACAATGTTGCTAATCCTCTATCCCTTCCTTGTGGGTTTCCCACCTTCTTGTTGGAGTTTCTCTCAGTGCAACATCTAATGCTAATAACCTTTGTTGTTCGGGTATCTAAAACTCAAATTCATTGAAAAAAGAACTTACTTCAGTTAATCCCTCAAACTTTTTCATATCACGTACCTTTGTTCTGATCCAACACAAAGAGAAAGTAATGAAAGAACACCTTCTAGTTGACACGTCATACGACTGGCGCTTCAAGTGTTCAAGTCCTTCCTCCGAGTCTGATGCACAAGATCTTATAATTCTCTAACTAAGTGCACCATCTGCAGTGGGATTGACGTAGTCATCCATGCATGTTGTCATATTATATAAGTTAGCAATTTCCTTTCTCACAAGCTCCACATATCTTCTCACATCCATAGGGTATAATGGTGCAATGACCTTTAAAACTCCTCCTTCAAAAGTCATCTATATTTTCTTCAAGTTAATCATCGCTTGTGTTATCACCCTATAAATTATAGGATCAACTGGTGACTAGGATATTATCTGTCTCTAGTGTTTTTGTTGACAAATGATTTTTCATTCTGCAAATAATTTGAAAAAGAAAAAAAAAAAGAGGGCATAAAAGAATTTCAATAAAAGCCCCATGCAATAATAGTAACTTGGTCCATACCTTTCAAGCATGGCCAAGTTTTTTTTAAATTGATGTTGATAGGATTAGTGAATGAGTTTGGCTAAACAGTTTAATCTTAGCCAAAGTATCTAGGTTAGATTAGTGAATAAATCTGGCCAGGCTGTCTAATCTTGGTCAGATAGCCCCAGGGTAGAGTAAATTCTTAACCCAATAGTTTAATCTGGGTTAATTGTCATAGGAAGCTAGGTTAGAATATAGGCTAGTTGCTTAATTTCTTTATTTCAATAAAAACCAGTTGGATGTAAATGTCGCACCATGTTTCAGATGCTTAAAAGGTTGCTTGACTAACCCCTTGGTGGTGTTGACATGAAAAGCCTTGGAGAAAACCAATGAAAAATCACTTATCCTAAGTTTCCTCGGTGCATGTATTTTCCGCGCCCTCACTTATGCTCCATTCATATGTCAGTGGTCCAGATGATTGCGCCCAGAGCTACGGTGGACAGATTTTTTCGGACCCCCCCCCCTCGACCATTCTATCTTTAACGGAGGGGGGGGGTCCGAAATTGCTGATAAGACCCATGTGCACCTGGACGGCTCAGGATCAAGCACGCAAATCTACGATCAATGTTGAATTCCGGACCCCCCCCATCCATTCTGCCTTTAATGGAGGGGGGGTCTGGAATGTGTGATAAACAACACGCATAGATCTGCAGCTCAGAAGCAGGCATGCAGATCAATGGCCCAAGATGTTTTTCGGACCCCCCCGACTGTTCTTCTTTTAACTGAGGGGGGGGTCCGGAATGGTATTTTTCCTCTGGTGGGCCCCTCTTTATACGTGGCGATGATCTAATGGCCCCGAGTCCCATCATCTCCTACTGTCTGACATACCTTCGTCACCTCTAGATGTCACCATCCACCTTTCCCAAAATAGTCACATCCCATAACTGTTGTCATTCCTTCCCCCCCATTCGCTCATGGCAAGCCCCCTCACTATGACCTTTACCCCAATCGATAGCCGCCACGTCACTCATCCGTATCCATCAGTCACCATCACCTGCCATCTTACACCCTAAGTGATCCATTGGCCATTTATTACTAGATAACCTATCTGTTAACCAGTTGACCTGTCTCTCGCGCCCAACGGACACCCATTTACTCAAAACCACCCTTTTTCTGCCTTTTTTCACCATTTACCCACTCATCGCACCAGAGAGATTTACCCCGTTTTCTCCTCCGTTACAATCAGTTTTCCCCACCAACAACCACCCCGCTAACATTATTTTTCTTGCAGGTGTCGTTGCAGTAATGGTGCCAAAGTCCAAACAAGAAGAAGGAGAGGAGAATCTGTTTCTCCCGCCTCCTGTCGACCTTGACAGGATCCCACTGGTCGACAAAGACCGCTTAATTGTAGATACAAAGTGCGATTTTGATTTCACAGACCTTCAGTCGTGGCTCAGGGAAGTTTTCCTGGACCAGAGTGATGAAATCGGACTCTGGGAGTCCAACTTACCCCTTTACCTCTTCCCTCAGATTCACCCTTTTCCAGAATTCGCCCTCAAGTGCCAAGCCCACTACATTCCCAAGCAAAGAGTCATCGTCTCCTCATCCGAAGAGATTCTTTTCCTCATCACGCCTGAATCCATCGACCAAATGATGCAAATCCCCCGAGCCGACTCTGCATCACTCTTCAACCTGGAAATTTTTACAGAATTATACCAGAAAATGACCTTTCCCCAAAGGGCTCAAATATTCGAGCTTTTCCTTCCCCCATCCGCTCAATTTCCCTCCACAACTCCTCCTTGTCCTTCTTCCATGTTCTCAACTAAAGGAAACAAGATCATCTCATCCCTTTGTGCCTTGTTAGGATACTATTTAGATCAATGGGTAGATGAACCAATTCTGGGATTTTTATCCATCTTCTCTACCGATGAGAAGCCCACCACCCAGTTTGATTTCAGCACATTCCTGGTGAACAATATTCACGAACAATTCATGAATTTTTCCACGGAAGGCATGTTCCGATACTCGTCCATACTGGAATACTTGTTCGTCTTCTTCCAAGCAGACAAATTCATTTTTTCCATGCAGAAGTTGGATGGAGATGGTAGACCCCAGGAAGTGACAGCATGGACCTCCTTGCTCAAGCACAACTCCACAAATTTCAATTTCAAGGAGTTCATCGATCAATTCTACCACCTGATGGTGAGTATGCTTAGCGGCAGGCCCGAGCCTCGGATAAATGATGAAGTTCATAGGATCATGCATCTTTCGGATCATACCAAGACGGGGGATTGGTATTTGTACCAAGATTGCACCGAGATCAGAGTATACGGGTGCGAGTTGGCACCATATAAGCTTCCCAAGTACCTGCCTGTCAGAATTTTCACTTTGGAATATATAAGGCAGATAATAAATTTCGATGATATCCATTTTGTGTCACTGAAGAAAAAGCAACAGCTTAGAATCAAAGGGCAGATTGGCTCCTTCATATGCAAAAATCATGGTGTTGGGGAAGAAGCAGACAGACTGCTGAAGGAAATGAAGTTCTTCATGAGCTTCCCATGGCATTACGATCCATGTGGGATCATCTCCGAGATGAGGGTGAAAAACAAGAACATTCCATATGTTCATGAATCTAGGCCTGAAGATGAGAAATTTGTGAACCAAACAGTATGGGAGCCTAACACATTAGTCGAAGTAGAACAGTAGGATCCCCCGGCCACTGTGTCACAAACAATCACGCCAAAGGTCCTGAAAGAGAAAAGGCCTAGGCAGGATTTATCTCCGCCTGTCACCGAGGTATCATCGGAAGAATTCCAGTTGCATACCAAGAGGCCTAATACCATTTCATTTCCTGGCCCGAATGGGGAAAAAGAAGCCCCGTCTACTACAGTGACTAAGGTTGATAGACCACCCCTCAATGCAAGCCTCCAACGTGTCATAAAATCAGCATTGGTGAAGAAGTCTACAGATTATCTGTCGACCACCCAACCAGACAAGGTAGGGCTGAAGCTGAGTATCTTCAAAAAATATGAGGTGATCAAGAAAAGAAACTAGACCCAGACCAACAACACTTGTGCCTTGTTCTGGAAGTAGACGTCGACTACACAACACAGGCTACTGTCTGCATTCAACACCGAGAAGGGCAGAATGCATATGGCATTCCTCTAGGCACAGGTGCCAGATCCAAAGGTGATCACTGATTACAAAAGGGCCACCTTCAAATTCCAGATGAAGGATGTGCATCCGGCCGATCAGATGGATCTGCACAAGTAGACAGGGGAAATGGTTTTTTTTACGCTGGCACATGCTTCCACTACTGCGTCCAAATTGCAGGTGTCCCTGAACAATTTTCAAACACAACTGAAGTTGGAGAACATATCTTCCTTTGCCAAGGACAATAGGATCAATACTTTGGAGGAACTAGTCCTCAAGATCGGTTACGATCCTTTGAACGTGAAAGCAGCCAAGGAGATGATTAAGAAGAAGAATGCTGACATAGCCTCCTTAAGGAAACAATTGAAGCTCCCGCCCACAGAGGATTCACAGGCGAAGGAGATAGCAGAAAAAGAAGGAGAGAAAGATGAAATGCTCAAGCTGCTCATGGAGCAGAACGCATAACTTAAGGAAATGGAAGATGAAATGGAGAAACTGGTGAAAGAGAAAGAACAACTGAAGCCAATGGAAGTCATTCCATTGAATTCCATTCCAATTTTGGGAGTAAGCACAGCATTAGTGACAGAAGTCCCATCTGCTACTCCATTGACATCCCTGGAAAAGACAGTTGACCTGGATAAGTCTATGGAAAAGATGAACCTGCGGGAAACAGAGATCAGCAGGCTCAAAAAGGAGATTGAGAACCTTCAAGAACTCAAATCTTCCTTTCAGATCAGCCTCTCCAAGGAAAAGAAGGTGACAGATCAGCTCAAACAAGAGTTACAACAGCTCTGGAAGCAAACAGTGGCAGGAAATACTTTGGTCGAGGTTAAAGAAAGTGTATGGACAAACATCACCAAGTCCATGAATGAGATATGGCCCATGATACAGATCATGTTTGAGCAAAATTAATTGGTGCAGAGAAGCAAGCAGGCCATTGAGAAGATCAGATCAGAATTGAGAGAGATGCCAACATAGGCGAACGAGATCATCAAGTTCCTAAATTCTAAGACCAGGGAGGAGCTGGAAGAGATAAAAATTGAGGACAGAATAGAGACCATCCTTGAGGTCAAAAGAGTTTTGACTAAGAGAGGATTAATGCTTCAGCTGGAAGAAAAGGTTCAGGCCATTGACCTAGGGGTACAAAGATTCTTTAGTAAGATTGAGGCTCTACAGAAGAAAGGTATACCTGGTTTGAAGGTAATCAATGACAAATTGATGACACTCCCAGACTACAAGAAAAGACTGGCCGATGTGGCTAAGGATAGTTCAAAGTTTGCAGGAATTCAAGGCAACATCACTGGCAAAGCATTTCTAGATGCACTTTAGTGTGACATCAGTATTCAACATGAGATTCGATACATCTTCGTCACCAAACCTACCTTTTCCAAGTACACAGAAATGGACGAAGTGTATTGAAGGCTACTCAAAGTCAACGTGCCCAGTCATATTCGATGGGAGGAACTCTGTGATCTGATCGAGTAGCAGATGAGCTGTCCCAGTCCAGTCATTTGTCCAGTCAGATGAGGTTGTGCAGAGGCTTCATCAACGACCCACCCAGAAATCAGCATGCAGTTACACCACATCATCAAGCAGTTCCTAGATTTAGGAAATTTGTTAAGTTAGTTAGGATAAAGATAGATTTATAATGTCCTGGTCATTAATGATAGGATCGTCTATAATTTGATTTATAAATACTTCATCTTTCGAAGTATTGAGGGTTGTTGATCCCTCTTTGAAGTTGGAAGGGATAGATCCCAGCTTCGAAAGCGGTTGGATAAAGTTACCTCTTGTAGATTTCTTCTTCCTAACAACCTCTTGGAAATTTACAGAGCGCTAACATAGTGGTGACTCCACTGGGGAACGAACAAAACTAATAGTTTATAACTTCATGTTTTCTTTTCCTAGAAGAAAGTTTGTTCCTGAAATATTGCAAATTTGAAAAGAAAGTAATGTTTAGAGGTTGATTAAAATTTGTACATATTATTTTCAGTCTCATAAAACTAAAAGTATATATATATAAATCCAAAAAGAAATCTGGCTCCCAAGAAATTTTATACTCGATCTCATCCAGACCCAGAACCTGCGATAGTAACAGACAACCCAGAGGAGCTGCTCAGGAAAAAGATCATAGCTGAAGGTTTAGTAAGTCAGACTCCCTTTCATAAGTCTCTTTCCTGTTCAGGAGAGCTCGCTACCATTCAAAACCATGACTTTGACACCCCTTATGAATGAAGCCTGGTTAGGACAAGATCCGACAGTTTTGTGACTGAAGTCATTTTGGACCCAACCATCTTGCAACCCCGGACTCCTGAAATTCTATCTCCCGCTGCTAAACCTCAAACCACTCCCTCGGCGCCATCTAGTCCCTCCTCATCCTCATCTTTCGTCGCTACCTCGCCTATCATCCAGTTTGTTACCCCACCTCCTCCACCTATCATGGCAGCTAGGTACGGTCCCTTGGTATTGGCCGCGCCTCTTCATGCTATGCCTCAAGACTACCAAACAAGACTCCCACAGTTCGATGGAATAGGACCTCTGAATGCCCAACAACACGTTAATAAAATGAATGATTATTTTGACTTGCACGAAGTAGATGAGCCTGACGTTCAAATGAGATTTTTTGCCCAGATTTTGACAGGTGACGTTAAGAAATGGTACAAAGGTTTATGTGCCGCCTCAATCCTTGACCTTACCGCATTTCAAAGGAGTTTTCTAGATAGATGGGAGGTAAAGAAAAACCCTCTCCAAATATTGTCAGAATACGAGAATATTAGAAGAAATCAAGGTGAGATAGTACAAGATTATTGCACTCGTTTCAATAACCTGTACAATGCAATCCCAGCCGAAATCAAACCTCCACAGGGTTTGGCATTGAAAAAATTCCCTGATGGTTTCGACGTCGATATGTCATACCAACTAAGGGAAATAAATTCTACCACCCTAGAGGACATGTAGAAAAGCGCAATAAGTGTAGAGGCCAATTTGTTAGCAAAAAGGGCACGACAGAGGTCAGAGAGGAGAGTCACAATTAAAGAGGAACCTTCCATGTCAACCTCGGATTCCAAACTGGATTCCTTGGCCAGAGCAATGGAAAGAATGATGGAAAGACTTACTGTGTCAGAAAGAAATCCTCCAAGAGAAATCCCACCAGCTCCTCAAGTTCAGAATCCTAACTTTAGGAGAAACCCTCCTCAAATCAGACAGAGAGATCCTAGTGATCAAAGAGAGCAGAGAGGTCTGGATCAACAGATCAGACCTCCCCTACAAGAAAATTATGCTGATGAAGGGGAGGAAGTGAATGAGGAACTAGAGGATACTCACATAAATCTCCTGGGTATTCACAATAACGAAGCTATTTTCCTCACCCAAGAAGAGCAAGAACTTTTTCTTCTCAATCAAAAAAAAGTAAGTGAAGAAGATGAAGATGTCGAACAACAGGCATTCAAAAATTCCATTCTGGAGGTACACCGGCAGTACAATCTGTGGAGTAAAAAGACTTAAGGGAGTTCCCCAAAAAAGATGATTGAAACAAAGAAGGTAGTCGAAACCCAAAAATCCTCTGAAACATTTGCTGAGAAGATTTCTGAAAAGAACACTGCCGAAGTTCCCGCAAAGAAAAACCTTACTATTCTGAAAAGATCACCGCAGCCTGTGGTTTCATCAATTAATCAACCAAGTACTTCTAGCCAGAAGAATGTGGTAGAAAAACCAGAGTTTAAGAGCCAGAGCAGAGTCCCTACACCTTTCAGCCTCGAAGGGGAATTAGCCAAAGTAAAAATTCCCATTCCACTTTTCGAATTGATGAACAAAGACGCTTATCATTCACAAGTGATTAAAGCGCTGACCATTGAACCTGATATAGGTACGAAATCCTTAACCGTTGGATCAGCAAATCATTCATATACTGTGAACCTTACTGATGATCAACCCGAACTTCTGTTCGGACCTGAAGTAGATGGTCGAGATGATAATGGTGATGTCGCTCCTTTTTACATCAGTCTAAATATACATGACCTGATATTTCATAACGCTATGCTAGATTCGGGTGCTTCCCACAACCTGATGACTAAAGCAGTGATGGAGAAACTGGGACTGGAGATCACCAGACCTTACAAGGATTTACACTCATTCGACTCCAGTAAAGTTAGATGTATTGGATTGATCAAGGACCTATGTATCACCCTCGTTCAGATTCCTGTAAAGAGCATGGTCATGGATGTGGTGGTTGTAGACATTCCCCTAAAGTATGGAATGTTGCTATCCCGGTCTTGGGGGGCTAAGTTGAGAGGTACACTACAGCTAGATATGTCATATTCCACTATCCCAGTTTTCGGGCAACAAAGAAGGCTATACAGAGAAACATTGATGAAATACATGGTCAGTAGCTAAGAAAAACCACACAACTATCCTCTTTACTCCACGCATTCTGACTTGGATTCTTTTATCCTGTATAATGATGGTGACACAGGAGAGAAAAACGCTCAGCTGGCAGAAGATACATCTGGTCTGGATGAAGGCCAAGAAATCATTGAGGTAGCAAGGATGAAAAACGTGATAACTGAATAATTACCAGCAGATTTCTGGAGCATGGATTTTGATGGAGCAGTAAGCAAAGAAGGAGCCGAAGCAGGAGTTTGGCTGCACAATCATAGAACCAGGTACTCAGAAAACCATTCTTTCAAATTAAATTTCCAATGCACTAACAATATCGCTGAGTATGAAGCCTTGATGCTCGGTCTGAAGCTTTTGAAAAGAGTTGGTGCCAAATAGATTATGGTAAGAGGTGATTCTGAAAATTAAAGGTGAGTATGCTGCGAAACATCCCCGTCTTAGAGCTTATCGGAATGTTGTTCTTGATGCCCTGATATGTTTCACTGAAGTTGACTTGTAGGTAATGACGAGGGGACAAAACATTTTGGCGGACGGATTGGCTACGTCAGTAGCCACATGTAAGATTCCTTTCCGCTCGACTCGCCCATACACGGTAGAAGTGAAGTGCAGACCAACCATTCCCGAAAATATTAGGTACTGGCAAGTGCTTGGTAATGATGATCAAATCGAAGACTTTTTGCAGTGTAAAAATGATTTTGAATGTACAAATGTAGGTTTAGAGAACGAAGATGAAAATGTAAATAGATCTGATTTTGAAAATGATAGTGTAAATAGCGTAGATTCAAGAGAATTAGGCAATGATGATATGGGGACTGATATCCTGCATTTGAAAAGTAACGTTTTGCCTAGGGGTCTAGTTCCTTTAGAGGATTTGTTTGATTTTAATGATGTAGCCAAAAAACCAAAAATTGAAGCAAGTGGACAAGATGTAGAAGATTGTAATATAGGGATGGAGGAGAAACCCGAGATGGTCAAATTGTCCAAATCATTACCCCCTGAGAAAAAACTCAAATACATTGAGCTGTTCAAAGAATATTCGGATGTCTTTGCCTGGGGTTATGAGGATTTGAAAGCTTATGATACCAGCATCATACAACATAGGATTCCAATAAAAGAAGACCAAAAACCATTTAGACAGAAACTTAGGAGGATAAATCCCAAGTTACTCCCTCTAATAGAAAAGGAAATAAAAAAAAATGTACGATGCCAAAATCATAGTCCCATTGCGTTTTTCCAAATGGGTCTCTAATTTGGTCCCTACACGTAAGAAATCTGGGGAAATTAGGCTTTGCATAGATTTCTGAAATCTGAATAAGGTCTCCCTGAAGGATAATTACCCCTTGCCAAAAATGGACCACATCCTTCAAAGGGTAGTCGGATCCAGTCGAATCTCTTTGCTGGACTGTTTCTCGGGTTACAATCAGGTCCTCGTCCACCTAGATGACCAAGACAAAACCGCTTTCACTACACCATGGGGAACTTTCATGTATGTGAAAATGCCTTTTGGTTTGATGAACGCGGGAGCCACTTTCCAGAGAGCGATGGACATTGCCTTTGTGGAAGAGTTAGGTAAATTTATAGTCATCTATCTGGACGATGTAACTGTGTTTTCCCAGTCTAATGACGAGCACCTGAGGCATCTCAGACAAGTTTTCGAGAAATGCAGGAGGTTTCAGATTTCTTTAAATCCTAAGAAAATCCTTTTTGGACTAGAGGAAGGCAAGCTGCTAGGGCACATAATCTCCAAGGATGGAATCAAAATAGACCCCAGTAGAATCGAGGCCATACAAAAATTAGAACACCCAAGAAACATCAAATAATTACAGTCTTTTATCGGAAAAATCAATTTTCTACGAAGGTTCATACCCAATCTGGAAGAACTACTTAGAAACATTACAAATATGTTAAAAATGGATGTAAAAATAAAATGGGCTGCTGAGTCCAGGCATTCTTTCGAACAAGTCAAACGAGCACTCACAGAGGCCCCGGTCTTGATCAGTCCTGATTTTACCAAGGATTTCTATCTTTTTTCTTTCGCTTCTGAACATACCATTGCAGCGGTATGATTATAGAAGAACAATGAAGGGTATGAACAACCCATAGCCTTCTTCAGTAAAGCGTTAAGAGATGCTGCTTTCAATTACAAGATAATGGAGAAACAAGCTTTTGCCTTGGTAAAAGCCATAAAATATTTTAGGGTCTACATTCTCCATTCCCATACCATTGCATATGTTCCGAATGCGGTAGTAAAAGACATTTTGACCCAGGACAATCCGAATGGAAGAAGAGGAAAATGGATTGTTGTCATTTTAGAATACGACATTGTAACATACCCACTACCTATAATCAAAAAAATTGGGTTAATTTCTCACAAATGCAAACTCTCCAGAAACTTGCATTAGCAAACTGCCAATCCCCGGTTCAGTATCGGGATTCAGGGTTTTGGACTTTCCACTGTCGAAAGTCCCTGTCCTCTCGACTCCCCGATCACCGATGGGACAAATTTCCCATGCGCCCCTTTTTTTTCACCAACCTCTTCTAGCATGCTGCTGGTCCACGTGACCTGCGCTCATATGACCACCGTCATATGCTTCTTTCGGGGTTTCTTCTATCGGGGTTTTGACACCCACGATGTTTTGGCAACTTAAATCACTGATCCTCGATCCCCGAATCGCTTGTTTATTGCCTCAGCCCCACTTGGCTAAGCCTTTGGCCCACACGACCGGCTCCTATATGACCACAACAACAACTTCTCATCAGGGTTTCGGGGTTTGCGGTGCCGAGGTACACATGTACCCTGAATTCTCGATCCTCCGATCCCCGATGTGCTTCACCATGTGCTAGCCATTCCGGCTCAGCTCCCGTTCAATTGACCAACCTCTATATGACCGCAGTCAAACTCTCATCGGGGTCTTCCCCATCGCGATATCAAAGGGTGTGGACTCCTTGTCCCTAGGATTCCCGATTTCCCGATTTGCGATGCGCTTCATCCCTCCTGGCTAAGCCCTGGCCAACGTGACCGTCACTCCGTGACCACTACCTTACCCCGTCGATGCTACGGGGTTTGCGATTCCTAAGTGCATACACCCACGGGATTCCCGATCGTCCAAATCCCGACGCTCCGTTACACTGACAGTTGGCCTCCACTAAGGCTCTGTCCTCCTCTGTTGTTGTGTTGACAGCTGACCCCACTGATCGGGGTTTTTGCGGATTGCGATATCAAAGTGCACAAATCACTTGTCTACTGGATTCTCGATTTCCCAATGAACAAAGTGTCAACGGTGCCCAATCCTTTTCCACGCGTCCTTCCAGATGGATGGCTCAGATTAACTCTCGAGAATTTGAGACTTTCAAAGCCCCGGTTCTCATGACCTCGAGAACTCCAATTTCCCGATGGCCAAAGTGTCGACTCGCTCTGGATCTCCGACACGCATCCTTCCAGATGGACGGTCCCGATTAACTCTCAGGATTTTGAGACTTTCGAAGCCTCGGTTCTCATGACCTCGAGAACTCCGATTTCTCGATGGCCAATATCCCGATGACTAAACCTCGTGCAACTTCCGCAGATCTGACGGCTGATGGGATCTCTTCTTCTGATCTGATGGCTCAGATCACTTCTCCTTCTCTATGCTCCTCCTGAGGCTTAATCCCCGCACGCCTTCTCCCGATCCAACGGTTGACGGGTGTCTACTCAAGATCTGATGACTTAGATCTATTCCACCATCCGCACTCTTCTGCTACTTCGTGGATGTGGATAGATCAATGGTCCAAATGTTCTCATGGACCTTAGGGAACCTACGATCTTGATTTCCTCGCTCTTCACGAAGATGGGTGGAAAAGAAACAAGAGGTATGATGCTCTTACTACTTCCGTCAATCTGATGGTTGTGAATTATCATGGGTCTTTCGACAGGATCTCATCCGTCGATCTGTTACTCATCCCTATGCTACTACCTCGGAACCTTAAGGGGGTCATTCTTCCCTGTACAGGGTTATTAAAACTTGCCCACTCAAGTCCTTTTTCTGGGTTCTTGGTGAACCTATCTAGGGAGTAAATCTCTGTGAAAAGATTGATACCAGGCATCCATGGAGACGGGTAAGGGAAAGCAACTTCCTGAGAACAGGCTGAAAACCTAACTTAATTCAACCTATAATTAGATTCATTTAGCCACTTAAATCATGCATGGATTCCTCTATTATAAGCATATGCCTATTAATCATTATCAAAACACTACACATACATTCTTACATAGGAAGCATTTACAATTTCACAGGTCTTATGAGCATATACATATATGTATCATTCTATGAATTTCAAGAGGCAATAGGTGAAAAAAACACTTATCAGAAGTGACTTCAGAAATGGGTGAAACTGCTAAGAGGGGTGCTCGTTTCCACCCAACCGTAGGCTCAGCGACTCCCAACAGATTTACCACTAGCCACCCCCGAGCTGAGACCACGATGCTCTGAGACTGCGTCTCTCTATCTGCCAGTGACTAGGAGCGAGGGTTGCAATCCTTCCTCTCTGCTATCACTCACTCTTCATAAACATTGCCAGAGTTCCCCTCGCATCTGCCCCCTTCCATCGCTTCTGCCATATGCCTTATCCTCTCACGAGGTTGCGTGTGGCATGATTACCCTCGCGCCGATCAGGCCTGACAGCTCTATGGATGGGCGGTTCACCATCCCATCCCTCATTAAGCCACCCGCCTACCAACCTGCGAGACATTAAATTTGGGGCCAGCGAGCCACTTTTGGTTCTCCAGGCCAGTGCAGTCCAAATACGGTATTCATTCAGGGTGGAAGTTAACGCCACCTTTTCAGGAGCCTTCCACCGCCATCGTGGTCTCTTTTATGCACATCCCTTCTCAGCAGTCCTGCAATAAATTCAAAATATTATTCACATTCATTGACCTCTTCCTGCAGGTCCATTTACATCACATATTCATACTTATGAGTTTTCCATAGTCCTTGGCCAGTCCATTTATATTTACAATCTGGGGGAAACAGGGTGTTACAGACATAGAGATTAAGCCTACGAAACTAATTAAAGGTCAAGGCCTAGCTAAATTAATGGCTGAATCTAATTTCCATGCTCTTGACATTAATATTTTAGCTACAGCAGATGAATAGGGCGAGATGGCAACCCCAAGTGTGAGACAGGTATTTCTCAACTCTCCATGGTACGCAGACCTTATATTCGTTTTGCAAAATTTACAAGCTCCCCCTGGTTTGACTAAGACTAAAGCTAGATTTTTGAAGTTGAAAGCCTTAAAATTCTGTATTCTAGAAGGCAATCTGTATTGGAAAGATCCTGGAGGTATTATGTTAAATTTTTTATTGAAAGATGAAGCTGACAAAGTGTTACAAGAATTTCATGCAGGAGAATGTGGTGGCCATCTGAACTGGAAGGTCACAGCCAACAAAATCCTTAGAGTTGGTTTCTATTGGCCCACCCTATTCGCTGATGTACATCGTACAGTGACCGCATGTCATCAATGTTAGTTGTTTGAAGGAAAAAGGAAACTCCTTCCTCTCCCCATGAAATCGATCTCAGTTGAAGCCCCTTTCCAGCAATGGGGATTGGACTTCATTGGAGAAATACACCCTCCTTCTTCAGGCCAGCACAGGTGGATTCTCACCGCCACAGATTATTTTACCAAATGGATCGAAGCAGTACCAAGTAGGAAAGCCACTGATTCTGTTATTATCAAATTCCTTGAAAATAATATCTTGTCTCATTTTGGATGTCCTAGAAAGATTATAACTGATAATGCAACTGCTTTTCAGTCAAAGAAACTCATAGATTTCTGCAACCAGTATCACATTGGTTTGGGACATTCCACAGCTTACTACCCTCAGGGGAATGGGCTGGCGAAATCTTCAAACAAAACCTTGGTGAACATCATCAAGAAGACGTTGCAGGAAAACAAGAAATCGTGGCATAACAAGTTGGTGTTTGCATTGTGGGCTGACAGACTGACCAACAAAAGGTCAATCGGTATGTCACCATAGCAGCTGGTCTATGGAATAGAAGCAGTTTTCCCCACTTCCTTAGGAGTCCCTGTCATGAAGTTGCTTCAAGATGAACAATCCAAGCCAAATGACTCACAGAGAAGGATCAACCAGATGATCCATTTGCAGCAGTCTAGGGAAGAAGTTTTCAACAAGAATCAGGTAATCCAAGAAAGCATCAAGAAGATTTTTGACAAAAGAACCAAGGAAGATGATTTTGAGCTAGGAGATTTGGTGCTGAGATGGGACACCAGAAGTGAAGACAAGGGAAACCATGGAAAATTTGATAGTCTATGGAGAGGGCCATACATGATTCAAGCATTCAGGGGAAACAACGCTTTCTTTCTAAACAACGCTAATGGGACAGATCTGCCAGGAGGACCTGTAAATGGCAGAATGATGAAGCATTATGTGCCACCTCAGTAGAGACTCGAGTTTTCACTCATCATTGTACATACCATTTTTATTTTTCAACTGCATTTTCTAAGCGAATAACATTAGTCAGTTGGTTGAAGCCCAAAGAGAAGGCCCTAAGCCACTGACCACTGTTCTTCCAATTTTTGAGAATAAAACCAATGAAGGCTACTAGGCAAAAAATTTCAGAATGACCGGGACCAGGATTCTTGGCACTTCACATGGAAAGTAGCATCCCCAGGTGGAGCCGCTATTATCACCCTATAAATTATAGGATCAACTGGTGACTGGGATATTATCTGTCTCTAGTGTTTTTTTTGACAAATGATTTTTCATTATGCAAATAATTTGAAAAAGAAAAAGAAAGAAAAAGAAAGAATAGAAAAAGAAAAAAAAAGAAAAAAAAGAAAAGAAAAGAGGGCATAAAAGAATTTCAATAAAAGCCCCATGCAATAATAGTAACTTGGTCCATAACTTTCAAGCATGGCCAAGTTCTTTTTAAATTGATGTTGATAGGATTAGTGAATGAGTTTGGCTAAACAGTTTAATCTTAGCCAAAGTATCTAGGTTATATTAGTGAATAAATCTGGCCAGACTGTCTAATATTGGTCAGATAGCCCCAGGATAGAGTAAATTCTTAACCCAACAGTTTAATCTGGGTTAATTGTCATAGGAAGCTAGGTTAGAATATAGGCTAGTTTCTTTATTGCTTTATTTCAATAAAAACCAGCTGGATGTAAATGTTGCACCATGTTTCAGATGCTTAAAAGGTCGTTTCACTAACCCCTTGGTGGTGTTGACATAAAAAGCCTTGGACAAAACCCATGAAAAAGCACTTATCCTAAGTTTCCTCAGCGCATGTATTTTCCACGCCCTCATTTATGCTATGTTCATATATCAGCGGTCCAGATGATTGCGCCCAGATCTACGGTGGACAGATTTTTCCGGACCCCCCCGACCGTTCTATCTTTAACGGAGGGGGGGGTCTAGAATTGCTAATAAGACTCGCGCACATCTGGACGACTCAGGATCAAGTGCGCAAATCTATGATCAATGTTGAATTCTGGACCACCCCGTCCATTCTGCCTTTAATGGAGGGGGGGGTGGTCCAGAATGTGTGATAAACAGCGCGCATAGATCTGCGGCTCAGAAGCAGGTGCGTAGATCAACGGCCCAAGATGTTTTTTGGACCCCCCCCCCCGACTATTCTGCTTTTAACTGAGGGGGGGGGGTCTGAAATGGTATTTTTCCTCTAGTGGTCCCCTCTTTATACATGGCGACGATCTAATGGCCCCGAGTCCCATCATCTCCTACTGTCTGACATACCTTCGTCACCTCTAGACGTCACCATCCACCTTTCCCAAAATAGTCACATCCCATAACTGCAGTCAGTCCTTCCCCCCCATTCGCTCGTGGAAAGCCCCCTCACTATGACCTTTACCCCAATCGGTAGCCGCCATGTCACTCATCCATATCCCTCAGTCACCATCACCTGCCATCTTACACCCTAAGTGATCCATTGGCCATTTATTACTAGATAACCTATTCGTTAACCAGCTGACCTGTCTCCGACGCCCAACAGACACCCATTTACTCAAAACCACCCTTTTTCTTCCTTTTTTCACCATTTACCCACTCATCGCACCAGAGAGATTTACCCTATTTTCTCCTCCGTTACAATAAGTTGCCCCCACCAACAGCCACCCCACTAACGTTGTTTTTCTTGCAGGTACCGTTGCAGTAATGGCACCAAAGTCCAAACAAGAAGAAGGAGAGGAGAATCCGTTTCTCCCGCCTCCTATCGATCTTGACAGGATCCCACTGGTCGACAAAGACCACTTAATCGCAGATACAAAGTGCGATTTTGATTTCGCAGACCTTCAGTCATGGCTTAGGGAAGTTTTCCTGGACCAAAGTGATGAAATCGGACTCTGGGAGTCCAACTTACCCCTTTACCTCTTCCCTCAGATTCACCATTTTCCAGAATTCACCCTCAAGTGCCAAGCCACTACATTCTCGAGCAAAGAGTCATCGTCTCCTCATCCGGAGAGATTCTTTTCCTCATCACGCCCGAATCCATCGACCAAATGATGCAAATCCCCTGAGCTGACTCTGCATCACCCTTCAACCTAGAAATTTTTACATAATTATACCAGAAAATGACCTTCCCCCAAAGGGCTCAAATATTCGAGATTTTCCTTCCCCCATCCACTCAATTTCCCTCCACAAATCCTCCTTATCCTTCTTCCATGTTCTCGACTAAAGGAAACCAAATCATCTCATCCATTTGTGCCTTGTTAGGATACTATTTAGATCAATGGGTAGATGAACCAATTCGTGGATTTTTATACATCTTCTCTACCGATGAGAAGCCCACCACCTAGTTCGATTTCAGCACATTCCTGGCAAAAAATATTCACGAACAATTCGTGAATTTCGCCACGGAAGGCATGTTCCGATACTTGTCCATACTGACATACTTGTTCGTCTTCTTCCAAGAAGAAAAATTTGTTTTTTCCATGCAGAAGATGGATGGAGATGGTAGACCCCAGGCAGTGACAGCATGGACCTCCTTGCTCAAGCACAACTCCACAGATTTCAATTTCAAGGAGTTCATCGATCAATTCTACCACCCAGTGATGAGTATGCTTAGCGGCAAGCCCGAGCCTCGGATAAATGATGAAGTTCAGAGGATCCTGCATCTTTCGGATCATACCAAGACGGGGGATTGGTATTTGTACCAAGATTACACCGAGATCATAGTATACCAGTGCGAGTTGGCACCATATAAGATGCCCAAATACCTTCTTGTCAGAATTTTCGCTTTGGAATATATAAGGCAGATAATAAATTCCGATGATATCCATTTTGTGTCACTGAATAAAAAGCAACAGCTCAGAATCAAAGGGAAGATTGGCTCCTTCATCTACAAAAATTGTGGCGCTGAGGAAGAAGCAGACAAGTTGCTGAAGGAAATGAAGTTCTTCATGAGCTTCCCATGGCATTATGATCCATGTGGGATCATCTCCGAGATGAGGGTGAAAAACAAGAACATCCCATATGTTCATGAATCTAGGCCTAAAGTTGAGAAATTTGCGAACTAGACAATATGGGAGCCTAACACATTAGTCGAAGTAGAACAGCAGGATCCCCCAGCCACTGTGTCACAAACAACCACGCCACAAGTTCCGAAAGAGAAAAGGCCTAGGAAAGATTTATCTCCGCTTGTCACTGAGGTATCATCGGAAGCATTCCAGTTGCATACCAAGAGGCCTAAGACCATTTCAGTTCCTGGCCCGACCGGGGAAAAAGAAGCCCCGTCTACTACAATAACCAAGGTTGATAGACCACCGCTCAGTGCAAGCCTCCAGCATGTCATAACATCATCATTTCCGAAGAAGTCTACAGATTCTCCGCCGACCACCCAACCAGACAAGGTAGGGCCGAAGCTGAGTATCTTTGAAAAATATGAGCTGATCAAGAAAAGAAACCAGAACCTGACCAATAGCACTTGCACCCAGTTCTGGAAGCAGACGTCGACTGCACAACACAGGCTTATGTCGGCATTCGACATCGAGAAGGGAAGAATGCATATGGAATTCCTCCAGGCATAGGTGCCATATCCAAAGGTGATCACTGATTACAAAAGGGCCACCTTCAAATTCCAGATGAAGGATGTGCATCCGGCCGATCAAATGGATCTGCACAAGCAGACAGAGGAAATGGTTTTTTATATGCTGTCGCATGCTTCCACTACTGTGTCCAAATTGCAGGTGTCCCTGAACAATGTTCAAACATAACTGAAGTTGGAGAAGATATCGTCCTTTTCCAAGGACAATAGGATCAAGACTTTGGAGGAACTAGTCCTCAAGATCGGTTACGATCCTTCAAACATGAAAGCAGTCGAGGACATGATTAAGAAGAAGAATTCTGACATAGCCTCCTTAAGGAAACAATTGAAGCTCCCTCCCACAGAGGATTCGCAGGCGAAGGAGATAGCAGAGAAATAAGGAGAGAAAGATGAAATGCTCAAGCTGCTCATGGAGAAGAACGCACAACTTAAGGAAATGGAAGCTGAAATGGAGAAACTGGTGAAAGAGAAAGAACAACTGAAGCGAATGGAAGTCATTCCATTGAATTCCATTCCAATTTCGGGAGTAAGCAAAACATCAGTGATAGAAGTCCCATCTGCTACTCCATTGACATCCCTGGAAAAGATAGATGACCTGGCTAAGTCTATGGAAAAGATGAACCTGCAGGAAACAGAGATCAGCGGGCTCAAAAAGGAGATTGAGAACCTTCAAGAACTCAAATCTTCCTTTCAGATCAGCCTCTCCAAGGAAAAGCAGGTGACAGATCAGCTCAAACAGGAGTTACAACAACTCCGAAAGCAAACAGTGGCAGGAAAGACTTTGGTCGAGGTTAAAGAAAGTGTATGGACAGACATCACCAAGTCCATGAATGAGATATGGCCCATGATACAGATCATGTTTGAGCAGAATGAATTGGTGCAAAGAAGCAAGCAGGCCATTGAGAAGATCAGATCAGAATTGGGAGAGATGCCAACACAGGCGAACGAGATCATCAAGTTCCTAAATTCTAAGACCAGGGAGGAGCTAGAAGAGCTTAAAATTGAGGACAGAACAGAGACCATCCTTGAGGTCAAAAGAGTTTTGACCAAGAGAGGATTAATGCTTCAGCTGGAAGAAAAGTTTCAATCCATGGACCTAGGGGTACAAAGATTCTTTAGTAAGATTGAGGCTCTACAGAAGAAACGTCTACCTAGTCTGAAGGTAATCAATGACAAATTGATGACACTCCCAAACTACAAGAAAAGACTGGCCGATGTGGCTAAGGACAATTCAAAGTTTGCAGGAATTCAAGGCAGCACCACTCGCAAATCATTTCTATATGCACTTCAGTGGGACATCAGTATTCAGCATGAGATTCGATACATCTTCGTCACCAAACCTACCTTCGCCAAGTACACAGAAATGGATGAAGTGTATCGAAGGCTACTCAAAGTCAACATGCCCAGTCATCTTCGATGGGAGGAACTCTGTGATCTGATCGAGTAGCAGATGAGTTGTCCCAGTCCAGTCATTTGTCCAGTCAGATGAGGTCATGCATAGGCTTCATCAACGGCCCACCCAGAAATCAGCATGCAGTTACACTACATCATCAAGCAGATCCTAGATTTAGGAAATTTGTTAAGTTAGTTAGGCTAAAAATAGATTTAGCATGTCCTGGTCATTAATGACAGGATTGTCTGTAATTTGAGTTATAAATACTTCATCTTTCGAAGTATTGAGGGTTGTTGATCTTCACACCCTAAAGCTATCAGACTGTAATATTTTTGAAAAGATCTTCCATTAATACAAAGAGGCACTTTTACAGGATTCTTGCGTGTATTCACTGGTGATGTTGTTCTTTCTAAGTTAAATGTTATTTTTACTTTGTTATCATACTGTTTTCTAAATCTAATCTTTAGAAGTAACGAAAGTTGCAGGATTTATCTCGTATACCCTGTTTCTGACTTAAAAGATTTAAGCGTTTATCTTCTCATTTTACAATAAAGAAATTCTTAATTGCTTCTTTGTTGTAATTGTCTTTCTCACCTTTTTCTGCTATTCCTCATTTATGCTACTAAAGAATCCAGTGATTATATTATCTCACCCTGTGAAAGTTTTCCTTTGTGTTTCTGGTTTGGATTTCATATTTTATTCAAGACACAGACCCCATAGCCCAATGGATGTGTAGACTATCTCAACCAACTCAACAAACACTACGACAACAAAAACCAACCTATTTATTTACCTATCCTAATATTTAAAATTTGAAACACAGCTAAATCATATAGAGAGATCCCTCTCTGAAGTTGGAAGGGCTAGATCCCATCTTCGAAAGCGGTTGGATAAAGTTACCTCTCATAGATTTCTTCTTCCTAACAACCTCTTGGAAATTTACAGAGTGCTAACAACTTGATTGTGGAAGGACCAATCCAATCCAAGAAAATATGGATACGGCTAAATTTTATTGTTGGCATGCATGGGGCAGACCCGGGGTTTAGCATTCAATTACCAACAAAACCCTTAGACACCAACCCTTTCGACATCACCTACATAGAAAGTGAAGTCTCACCCAAGGCATATAGAGGGGCAGAAGGAACCAAGGTTCTGCAGTGCTGAGGTGTAATGTCCCCTTCCACATAAATGCACCATGGTGAAAATTTCGCTAGCCTAAATGGTTCCCATGGGCTAAGGCGGAAAAAGGGACCTAGTGGACATAAAGTGCCTAGGATTACTTTATAAAGATAATTTATCAAAAAGGGGGACATGGGTCCTAGGAAACTCAAAAGTCACTTTAATTTTATAAAGTGGAAAAAATCACTTAAGTGACTTTATGAAATAAAGTAAAATAATGTGTGGGAAAAAGGAAAATGAGAAATAAAAGGGGAAAAGTGAGGAGTCTCTCCTCATTCTTATGCTTGATTATTGAGAAAATAGATTTGGAGAGCTCTTGGAGAGTTTTCTAGGGTTTTTGGAAACCCTTCTTTGTTTACTGGTTTTGGTGTTGCAACGATACACCCTAGCTAGTTTTGTGAAGGTAATCATTCAGATTTCCTCATTGCACTTCATTGTCGACAAAGATCGTTATTCCTTTCTTAGACTGGGATAGATTTGGGTTTTAGTGGGAGTAGAGGCAGTATTTTCTTAAGAGTGGGACGAGTTTACACCTGCTGGGCCGACTTTATACAATCTAGAGCTGCCATTAAATTGTTGGGTGAGTTATATATTTGTTGGGATGAATTACTTTGGCACAAAACCATTTTCTGCTAGTGTAGGATTGAATTTCCCTCATCTGGACTGAGTTGTTGGGGTTGGTTGAGTTTTTTTTTAGCAGAGATTGAGTGGCCTGAGTTCAGGGTCGAGTTATATTGTGTGGAGGACGCCTTCTAGTGTGGTTGTTGTTGTTATATGTTGGGGGTGAATTATTGTTGCAAAAGGAGGGAAAATACAAGTAGTTGTTCATTACATGCCTCTTCATAATTTCTGAGCTACAGTACATACTTTGGCTGGGTCAATTTCAACACCTATTGTCTTGTTACCTTTAGCTGATTCTTCTGGGCTAAGTTTGGAACTATGGAAGATCATGGACTTCCTCTACATAATTGTTCTAACTGGACATACCTCTGTTGCAAGTATTATGCACCTACAAGAATGTCATAACATTCACAAGGATACTGCATATATATTTCATCTACAACAGATTTATTGCAGCAATTATTGATACAACAAGCAAAGGAATACACCAAGTTTCTCTTTATTAGTTTTTGTATGGTTTCTGGGGGTTTTCCCATGTATTCTTGATTCCATAAGTATTAAATGAAATCAATATTTTGAGCATTGATATTAGTCTTTCATTGGAAATCATCAGTGGAGTTTAGAGTCATAAATAGATTGTTGATTGAATGCTTGTATGAAAACCATTTGAAAAAATATCCATGCTAATAAATTAAGTGAAAAACCCAAAAGAAATTAGTGGAAACTTTAAAGTTGTATTAGAGAATGTTCCTCGATAGCTGTGTGGTTTGAGGGGCATCTTAGATCATATTTATGAGACCAGAAGATGAGAAAAACATCACCTACAGGAGACGTAGGGACATAACTTCATAACCTTACCCAGAGCATGAAGAGGAAATAATGTTGAGTGAAGAGGAAGTGGAAGAAGAGACACATTCAAAGTAAGATAAAGGGAAGGGATCCATGGAGGATGAAGATGATGCTAGGACTAACAACTTGTTCCATATTCTAAATTATTTGTCCAAGGGTCAAAATATGATGATGGACCTTCTGGGTTAGCTTGCAAGTAATTCTTTGGGGGGTCCAACTAAACAAAATCAAAATGGGGAAAGACCCTCTAACAATGGAAAAGGGAGCCACTATGCAAAGTCACCCTCATCTGTACACCAAATATTCCAGGCCTACAATGCCACAATTATTAAGCGGGGATGTGATAGGGACGAGGATGTAGGTCGAGAAGGATGAGCCCTATGGGGAATATTTGGAGGATTATAGAAGATTAGGGAATGAATTTCACGAAGTTATTTATTTCACTGGATTTTTCCACCTTAAACGGAATAACTGACCCAGAGGATCCAAAAGAATAAAACAACCAAGATCTTCAGAAGACACTTGGGAAAGTTACCATTCAAAACTTTGATGATTCCTCAAAATGTTCAGCAAGGACTTGGGTGCAGAAGTTGGACACATACTTCCAGTTACATCATATGACAGAGGTTGAGGCCATTAAATAGGCTACTTTACATTTAGATGGTAAAGTCCATGAGTGGTGGTACCATGGGTTAGTGACATTGGGAAATGCAGACATGACATCTTATCTTGACTTCACACAAAGGCTCATTGAGCACTCTGATAAGAAAGACCCAGAGCTTCACTTCAAAGAGATAGCAAAGCTCAAGCATACAGGTATCCCAGAGTCATAAATATCATAATTTTAGAAGCTTGCAATGATATTTATTAACATATCTGAGACACGACTTCTAATGTTGTTTGTTGAGAGATTATTTGAGCCCTTACGTGGGTGGGTTAAGGCTTATAAGCCGACTACCTTACAGGATGAAGTCATCCAAACTAGGGACATGTAGGATGGTGTTCCTAAAAGAAAGTTCCCTCCTAAACCCACTTTTCCTGAGAAGAACAAGGAGTCCAAACCCTTTCAAAAGGAGTGAGTAGGAAAACCCAAGCTAGATGAGGAAACCAAAAGGAGTTGATAAATAAGAAATTATGTTTCAGCTGTTAGGAGCCTTGGGTACCAGGACACTGGTGTCCAGGAAAGGATAAAGTTGAGAAGGATAACTATATAGAGGTTTATTCAAAAAGTGACTACGATGAGGAGGAATAAGAACACGTACATGAATAGGGACACCAGGCAACAGATGAAGAGACATCACAGGCTGGGGCTAAAGGCCCTGTTATTTCATCCATGTCTGGATTTTCAAGGTACCACACTTTCAAAGTCTGAGGGGTCCTACAAGGGCACAATGTTATAGTATTGATTGATAGAGGAGCATCGCACAACTTTAGTGATGCAACCATGGTGGATAGGTGATGGATTCTGACAGAGGAGTTTGATGGGTTCACAATGATCATACTGGGTGGCCATCAAATGGGGTGTACTAGATGTATCCCCAAGTTACAAATAACCATGGGGAATTATACATTGACATATGATTTCTTTGTGGTGGATGTATTGAACACTAATGTAGTACCTGGAGTCCATTGGATTTACTCCATTGGGAAATATAATATTGATCAGAGGACAATGGAAATGGAATTCATAGGACAAGATGGTAAAAAGGTAGTCTTCCAGGCCATGCACCAATATCCACCCAAGATAGTATCATCTCAGAGTATGGAGGCAACGATGCGACATGGAGATATAGAGTGGGTAGTTGAGTACTACATTTCTGATAAAGAGCCACATGTCCGCCCTCGACAACATCCAGGCAACCTTCAGGTACTACTTCACAAAAATTAAAAGGTTTTTAGTGTCATTCCTCCAGGTGTACCTCCAGATAGGGGATTTGAGCATGTCATACAATTAGAGGACGGGGTCCAAGCAGTCATAACTAACTCCTACCAGCATCCCAAATTTTATAAGGACAAGATCGAGAAAACTATCAAGGATTTGTTGAAGATGGGTCACATTCGATCGAGATCTAGCCCATTTGCTTCTTCGGTAGTGTTGATTAAGAAGAAGGACAATACATTGAGAATGTGCATTGATTATTGTGCCCTTAACAAGAATACCATAAAGAATAGGTACCCTATTTCGAGGAACAACGAGTTGATGGGAGCAAAATATTTTTCGAAAATAGATCTTTGTACAGAGTATCACCAGATCAAGGTTAGGGAACATGACATTCTGGAGACCGCTTTTCAATGCCATTATGGGAATTACGAGTATCTGGTTATGACATTTGGGCTAACTAATGTGTCTGCTACATTTCAGTCCTGCATGAACCATGTGTTCAATAAGTCATTGTGGAAATTCTTGTTAGTCTTCTTTGATGACATTCTTATTTATAACAGGACTTGGGAGGAGCATCTTAGGTGCTTGGATAAGGAATTGGGGATTTTGGAAGAACGCCAACTCTATGAAAATGAGTCTAAGTGTGAGTTTGGCATGACTGAGATGCTTTATTTGGGGCATGTGATCAGAGAAAATGAGGTCCAAGTACACAAAGAAAATATTCGGGAAATTATCGAGTGGCCTACTCCCAAAAATGTGACAAAACTCAAGAGCTTCCTAGGCCTTTGCACTTATTACAGGAAATTTGTTAATGGGTTTTCACAGCTAAAAACACCTCTTACAGATCTCACTAAGAAAGGAGATTTCAGTTGGAATGAAGAAGCACATGAGACATTTGAGAAGATGAAACAGGTGATGAGTTCATGTCCTATACTAGCCTTACCAGACTTCACTTAGCCATTTGTTCTTGAGTGTGATGCTTCAGGAATAGGGATAGGGGTCTTCTTGATGTAGAAAAAGCATCCCATTGATTTTGAGAGACGCAAAATTAGGGAGTATGAGCGACATTATTTGATATACGACAAGGAGATGTTGGTCATCATGCATGCATTGACCAAGTTCAGACAATACTTGGTGGGAAACTGATTTAAGGTGAAGACAAATCACAATAGCCTAAGATTTCTAATGAAGCAGAAAGAATTGAGTGAGCGACAGCAGAAGTGGATCAGTAAGATTCAAGCTTATGATTTTGAGATCGAGTATGTGAAGGGAAAGAACAATGTGGTGGCTGATTCTCTTTCCAAAATACCACCCACTCTCTCACTCATTGAGGTTTCTGTTAGCGATAAAAAATGCACTGGTATTTTTTGAAGAATGATGCCTAATCTTGTAGGGGAAATTTGACTAGATTCTAGAGCTCCAAATGAAGATTTGAAATCACCATTGGAAATATTAGGATTTGTAGATGTCTATCGACTATTTAAGCATGCAAAACGGACTCTCCATGACTGAGAAATTTGATTTTGAAAAAATCTGCGCTTTCACCAGTGCAGAAGGCAGAATTATAACTAGTTAGCTGGTGAAAGCTCCGCCTTTCACCAGCTAAGGAGCAGATTTTCGGGTAAATTAGCTGGTGAAAACCTGTCACGGCCAGAATAGCCAAATTTTCACCCAGATCAAGATTTTTTGGGTTTGAATGGTTTGAAATCTTCTTCAATAAGCTGGTTATGAATTATCAAATCAAAATCTGAAGGCCATTCTTGGAGATGAAAGTCAAAAGGGAATTTTTTG
>ML785126.1:266014-302322 GCA_009831015.1 Picea engelmannii | reverse complement strand
GCCGTCAAGAGAGCAACAAATTTAGATACCGATTTATTCAAACAAGAATTATCTGTGCTTCTCAGACTGCCACATCATCCTCAACTTGTGGATCTCATCGGATTGTGTTTACAAGCAGGTGCGCTATTATTCCTTTCCTTCGCGTGAATATAGTTTATGGCAAGGGGTCATTCAACATTCTTTATTTCCAAAGGGGTCTAGTTAAAGAAGCACAATTGGGAGTGGCACTAAGCATAGTGTAGAAATATCAATCTTGCCTGGACCAATCAAATTTTACATTTATTTTATTTTCCAATTATTCCTGATTCGATATTAATTAAATGAGCTCTATTTTTTTTTTTTGTTAAAATGGAAATGTCAAAACGGACTAAGTGCATAGAAGTTGTCTAAAATTTTATGGACACCTCAATGAAATGTATTGGGATCCATCGTATTTTGATTCGTTCCAGGTATTCTTTATTGAGTTATTTAAATAATCCCTCTCAAAGAAGTGAAGTGAGTATTTCTGTAGCCACTTGTGATTTTCCTGTTAATTACCCTTTTCCCTTCATATACCAGTTATCCAGCAGGAGCTTGTGGCCAGTGTTTACAAGTTATTTATAACACCAACTAAATGTTTAAAAATAACATTTTCCTTTAAAATGGCTAAGGCAGTTTTGTTTGAACGGTTAATATTCAAAGTTTTGCATTTCATTAGTATAAATTTTGTCATTTATTTTGAAATTATTTTTATCCTTTTTTATTACAATTCTTCTTTGATATAGTTTAGTTTTGTTTTATATGATATCTTTTGTAATTAGATAATTAAAGTAGGAGTGATCTAATCTTATAATAAACTTCCTTCTAATTATTAAAATAGTTCATATCAATCTAAAATTTTAACTGATTTTTTGATGATTTAGATGGATTTAGAATGAAACAAAATTTTAAAAACATTTTTCCATATACATATTTAGATTATGGTATAGTTCTGTTTTATGTTTAAAATGGTTTATGTTGTTATCAAATTTGTAATTAAAAATAGGATATATTTTTTAAATTTTTACAAAAAATTTCATTGAATGTAATTTGGATAGTTGAGAGGAATAATTGTTATCCTACTCACTCAAATTCAATTTCTTATAACTAAACAATCACTAAATATATTAAACTTCTCTGTGTTTGCATCCTTGCCAATGTATGGAAGGAAATAGTTGTGAGCTATGCTAACTAGAACGGCTGTGGCAGAGACTCTTAGAGCTCATCCTTCCATCAAAGGCATCTACGGCATGCCCATGTTGTGACTATTGCTCACAATCTTCAAGGTTATACATTGATTTCTCTATATCTGTAATTGGGTCTTACAAGATTGTCTTTGAATTTTAGGATAAAATAGACATATGTTTTCTGTCAACCATTAAGTAATAGCGAGTCAGCCTAACTAGTGAAACTACATCATTCAGATATTTTTATTAAAAAGATATAATTTTTGTGACTTTAGTATTTTTAGTTGGAATTATGTGTGTTTTTTTTAAGAAGTTATAAGTTCAAATTTAAAAAGGGTAAAGTAATTGGAAATAATGGAGTATGCGCCAGTTGTAAGTGTCAATTATAAGCACCAGTTATAAGTTTCAGTTGTGAGAGTCAGTTGTAGGCGTGTTAAGAGTCAGTTCCTAGTTAAGAGTCTAGTTGTCTTTGGCTTTCATGTAACCGACTCGGTAGAGTCTTTTCCTATATAAAGATGTAATCCGTCTTCATTGAATAATACAAAAGTGAGCATAGCCTCACAGTGTGTTTGTTTCGCATATTTTATTTTGATATCAGAGCCACGAGAGTGAAGTACGATTTTCGCAATCTACAACAAGGTGAGGTGCGGAAAACCTTGTGTCTACGCAGCCGCGTGGATAGCATAAGGAATGTTTTTTTTTCAACGTGGATTCAACTTGAGCTTGAATCGCAAGTTTGGATGCCGGGCCGTCAACAATTTGCATGAGTTTGAAGTGCGGAAATTTATATTTGCACAGGCCGTGAGCAAATCTGAGTTGAGTCTGTCAGAAGCGTGAGTCTACACACCGTGAAGTCGCTAGCGTGTACACCCGCGAGTTTGGATAGGCATTTATAATTGATGTGAAGCGTATATGAGAAATCGTGAAGTTGAAAGCGTAAGGGTAAAACTTTATTTATTTTTGTATGTGAAGTTGAAAAGGGAGCTTTACTTTTATTTTAAATGTGAAGTTAAAGCGTAAGGGTAAAGCTTGAGTTTGTGTTTTTTTTGAAGCATTGAAGGGACCTCCTCCATTCACTATTTCATATCATTTTTAATGGACGGCCAAGTGATTTAAATGATTTAATAATAAAAAAGTGGATGCATGTTGAGTTTAAACTTTATATGGAACATAAAGTTTATTAAAAGTGATTTTTTTTTCATAGTGGATATCTTCTATAAAGAGGTGAAGAGGGGGTTATAAGTTTTTTTTTAAAAAGTGGATATTTTGGATATTAAGCTGCATGCCTGATTTAAAAGTTGATATATGCATGTGAGGTGGTGTTTTTGATTTAAAGGTGAATGCATGCATGATTTAAGCTGAGAACAGAGGTAGAGTTGGATCAATGGATCTAAAGGCAGAGCGACGGACTGCTCAACATAAGAGAAAACTCGATGGAAAGTTGCATATCCTTGGTGATTTACTTGCAAAGACTAAATTGCAGCGATGGCGAATCCTCTAGCGGAGACCTACCTCAACGAAGCCAACAAGTTAGATGGCTCAAACTTCATTAACTGGAAATTCAAAATGCAGATGCTCATGGAGGGCTATGGTGTCTAGAACATTGTGAAGGGAACTGAACTGAAACCTGATGCGGCTGCCGGTGCGACAGCAGCATAGATCCAAGACTGGGAGAAGCATGAAAATAAGACAAAGGTATTATTGTGCATGTTAGTTAAAGATAGCATAATTCCACATATTAGAGATGCTACAACTTCTGCTGCAACATGGACAACGCTTAAAGCATTGTATGAAACTAGCAACACAAATCACATTTTGTTTCTGAAAACTAAATTGCTAGGCATTAAGATAGATGGAAATGAATCTGTTAGTTCATTTTTGGGTCGTATTAAAGAGGTGAAAGACAAGCTAGTAAATATAGGGGAAACTGTTTCCAACACTGATCTAGTGACTATTACCTTAAATGGTATGCTAGAAGATTATCATATGTTCATAACAGGTCTCGCAGCAAGGGAGAAACCTCCTACGTTTGAAGAACTAACAGACATTTTGCTGCAAGAGGAAGAGAGGCGCGGGAATCTGAAGCCTCGGAGTAAAGGTTTGGCACTGTGGTCAAATAATAGATATGCGAGAGGGAGATCAGGAGTAAGAGGCAGAAGAGGCAGTTAATGGCAGAGAGGTGGTTCATGGCAGAGAGGCGGTTCATCGCAGAGAAGACAATTTTCAAATCAAGGTATGCAATCTGACAGGAATGAGTCTAAGAGTTTTTTTTATTGTGGTCGACCTGGACATATGGTTAAAGACTTTCATAAGAAGAAAAGTGATGAGGCTAGGAATAAACCTATAACACATTCAGGTCATTATGCAGAAAAATATTCAAATCAAGATCTCGGATTATTTATTGCTAGTGATGATATTGATGAACCCCCTAATTTTGACTCACGGGATCTTAGGTTGTTTGTGTCTAACGCTGCTTTATCTGCTGAAACAGATGATTTTGATGCCTGGTTTGTGGATTCTACAGCATCAGTACATATGACTTGTAATAAAAATTGGTATGCTAATTTTAAAGAAACACAGAATGGTGCCAGCATATATCTTGGAGATGACTGCACTCATCAGATCAAGGGATATGGAGACATTCCTGTGACATTGTCGAATGGTACTATTAAAAACATTCGCAATGTGGTGTATGTGCCAGGAATAAAGAAAAATTTGATCTATGTGTCCACCATTACAGATCAGAACTTGAAGGTTGAATTCTTCAAGAATTATTGCATAGTGAAGGATCTGTTGGACCACTTCCAAGATGTTGCAACGGGAGTCAGAGTAGGGGGTCTATACAAACTTGATGTTGCCAACAAAGCACATCATGCACTGACTTCTGCAACTATGCCAATAGAGATTCTTTGGCATCAAAGGTATGGACACATCAATCATCCTGATTTGTTGTTATTACAGAAAAAGAATATGGTTGAAGGACTTCCCATGTTAAAGAATAAGAAGGTTGCTTGTGATGGATGTGCATTAGGAAAGATGCACAAAGATGAATTCCCCTCTAATCCTGATAAGAAAAAGAGAGATGTGTTAGATATTGTGCATACGGATGTTTGTGGGCCTATGTAGACTAGGTCTTTAGGAGGTGCATTTTATTTTTTGTTATTTATTGATGATTGCACGAGATACACATGGGTTTACTTCCTTAGACGAAAAAGTGATGTTTTCAAGTACTTTAAGGAATTCAGAACCATGGTGGAAAAATAGACAGGAAAATCCATCAAAATCCTCTGTTCAGATCAATGAGGAGGGTATAAATCAGGGAACTTCAACAAATATTGCAAAGATAATGGAATAGTACATCAGTTTACAGTACCACACACTCCACAACAAAATAGAGTCACTGAAAGGAAAAACATAACTCTGGTAGAGTGTGCATGCAGTATGATGAAAGGTAAGAATCTCTCAAATGCATTTTGGGCTAAAGCCATAAATACTGCAGTTTATTTAAAGAATAGAAGTCCAACAAGGTGTTTTGATAATGTTACTCCTGTCGAAGCCTTGTATGGTTCCAAACCTACAGTTCATAATTTGAAAGTATTTGGGTGTAAGACTTTTTCTCATATTCCAAAGGATAATAGGAGGAAATTGGATGCTAAAGCCATTAAATGTATTTTCACTGGGTATTGTTCTGAATTTAAAGAATACAAATTGTTTGATCCTTCTACTCAAAAAGTATTTGCAAGTAGAGATGTACTTTTCCATGAGCAGGAAGCAGGAAATCATGACGACAACAGTCATGAGGAATGGAAGAGACTTCTTGATGAAGGAGTTAAAGAAGAGAAGCAACATCAACATCAACCATCCCCACAGTGACATCAACAACAACAACAACAAGGATTCGGTGATATGGACAATTTAAGAAGTCATAGTTCAGTTAGAGGTGAAGACAAATATTCACAAAGTGGGGAGGAAGATGATCAGTTGAGAAGATCTTCAAGACAGATTCGGCTTCCTGAGAGGTATAAAGATTATGCCCTAATGAGTAGCATTTCAAATGTCATAGAACCCATGAGTTTTGATGAAGCTAATGAACATGATGAATGGCAAAATGCAATGGAGGAAGAATATGAATCTATAATGAAAAACAATGCTTGGGAATTGACTGAATTGCCTAAACATAAGAAGCCCATTGGATGCAAATGGATATACAAACCCAATTTTAAATCAGATGGTAGTATAGATAAGTATAAGGTTAGACTGGTGGAAAAGGGGTATTCACAAACAAAAGGTATTGATTATGCTGAAACATTTGCACCAGTAGCTAAATTGAATACTATCCTAATGTTAATTGCTTTAGCTACAAAGTACCATTGGAACCTGCATCAGTTAGATGTTAAATTTGCATTTTTGAATGGCGAGTTAAAGGAAGAGGTTTACCTTACTCAACCTAAAGGGTTTGTTGAAAAGGGGCAAGAACACTTAGCGTGTAAGTTAAAGAAAGCATTGTATGGACTAAAACAGACACCTAGGTCATGGTATGAGAAGATAGACTCTTTCTTTCTTCAACAGGGTTTTATGAGGAGCAAAAGTGATCCAAATCTGTATACCAAATTTGATGAACAGAGGTATATAGTATTGATTTCATTATATGTTGATGATTTAATAATTACAGGAAATGCAGAGAAGTTAATTGATGAAATCAAGGAGCAGTTATCAAAGGTATTTGAAATGAAAGATCTTGGGGAGTTACATTACTGCCTAGGTCTTGAAGTTTGGAGAAATGCGGGCCAAACTTTTGTTTGTCAGAGTAAGTATATCAGAGAAATACCTAAGAGATGTAAATGGATCAGTGTAAGTCTTCTACTATTCCCATGCAACAGAATGTGAAACTTTCTTGTGATGATGGTTCGAAGGAGGCTAATGGCACTGTGTATAGATAGATGGTGGGTAGTCTGAATTATCTCACCACAACCAAACCTGATATTTCATATTCTGTGAGTGTGTTAAGTCAGTTCATAGAGAAACCTCATGAAAGCCATTGGAATGCAGCAAATGCAATACTCAAGTATCTAAAAGGTACACTTGATTATGGTATTAAATATACTGATGCATCTAATGTTGAGTTGACAGGTTATTCAGATTCTGATTGGGCTGACAATCTGGATGATCAAAGATCAACCACTGGATATGCATTCAGCATTGGATCTGGGATTGTTTCATGGAGCAGTAAAAAGCAGCCTACTGTATCTTTGTCTTCTACTGAAGCAGAATATAAAGCCTTGTGTGCAGCAACTAGTGAAGTTGTTTGGTTAAGAAGACTTCTTCAAGATGCTGGAAAAGAACGAAAAGAACCTACGATAATTAGATATGATAATGAAAGTTCAATCAATATTGCGAAGATATAGACATGTTCATGACAATTGATGATCAAAATATGATGGGCATTAACACGATGGAAGTGCAGAATATGATCAAAGTTGCTAATCTCTGCTTACGGGACCTCAGTGAAGAGAGATCCTCGATGAGAGAGATCGTGAATATGATGCAAGAAACTAGAAATCTAAAAGCAAATGGGAACTTATCTGATGGCAATGAAGCTCCTCTTTTGGGAAATGGAAAGTTATCTGATGGTCCTCAGTGCTTACATCACTGAATTAAATTTAGACGAATATTGAGATATTGCAATTGGAAAACTTTGGAAAACTTACCTGATGTGGCTGTGTTGCACTGTACTGTCTGTGTGATGAAATGAAGTTTGAGATATAGATGTAATTTTAATTTTAGTGTTATAAATATTTTGAAAATTAGTAGGATATTTTTATAGGTTTTATAGTTAAAGAGAAAGCCTTTTTCACCCTTTACATTATTATTCTTTAGTATCAAAAGTATTTAAAGTTTTTTGCAGGCCATATTTCATTATGAATTTGATATAACTTTTTTTTTTTTTAAGTTATAATATTTATTTTCAACTGGAAACATAAAAATAATAAAATATTCATAATAAAAAATATTTCAATATCAATTTTAACTAAAGTATTTTAATATCAAGTTTAAGTAAAATATTTTAATTTAAAATTTAAATAAAAACAATTATATAAAAGAGGCAACAACATCATTCTAATTTAATTGCAAAATAGGAAATCATCAACAACATCCGTAGATTCCCTGTTGGTTTTAAAGTAAAAATTGTAGATTCAGTGTTGGTTTTAAAGTAAAAATTGGAGATATTACAAGGAATCCTTGTAGATTCCGTGTTGATTTCAAAGAAAAAATGGGGATATTACCAGGGATCCCTGTAGATTCCGTGTTGGTTTTAAAGTAAAAATTGGAGATATTACAAGGGATCCCTGTAGAACCTGAACGTTTACTTTAGGAAGGAAAATATATTGAGAATCAAAATTCTTTGTCTGCCTATTGTATTGGTAAAGATTGAATTTTTTTTTGATAGTACAATTTATTTTTAGAGAAATAGTCGGCTCTAAGGTTCTTTTAACCTACAAACTTATGTTTTTTTTTAGGAATAGTAAAAAACAATTCTTCGCTCTCATAGTGCAGAGGTAATAAATGGAGAATACAATTGCACACAAAACTTGTTTTTCATTAAGTATTTACTTAATATTAATAAATTTACAATTCTGTTGTCATATTCAACTTATTCTAAACTTGTATATAGTAGTTGAGAGAATCTCTCAATAATCACAACTAATTTTAAACAAACCACAATCATATCTAAAGTAAGAATTATTCATAACACTCCCCTTTAATACTTACTTACAAATAACAATACTTGAAACATATACAAGAATGTTGAATTCTGTCACAATTGTCAGAGATGGTCTTCACTACCACTCACATCCACTCTGAACTTACCACTCACATCTATTATGAACTTCCCGGTTTCTTCTCTTTTCTTCTCCATACATTTGAGCTTCCCATTTCATTCATTTAAAACATACCTGCTTCTGACCATAGTTGAACTTTTCTCTTTTCTTCTCCACAAATTATAAATTCCCATTTCATTCTGAAGGACAATCTCGATATTGAAATATTATATGGAACTGCTACCATCTATGAATACAGGACCCTCTAAACTATTCATCAGTTATCTAAAATAATTTCTAATTATTGAATATCTTCAGCAATCAACTATACAATTTGAACTTACAACAATAACCTTCATTGAAACTCCCAGAACAAGAAGGTCACATCAGCTTGACTTTAGTAAGAACTACCTCTAACTAATGCCGTGGGAGCACCACAGGTCACATTAACATATAACAAACTTACACAACTAAATCAATGATCTGTTCTCTCCCTGAGCACAACGGGTCAAGAACCACTCACTTAAATTATGTATTTTGTTCATTAGTTGACTTGTTCTTTGTGGTTCTGCATTATTTACAAATAAATATATAAATATATATAAAACATACTTACACGATACATTTGAAAACTAGACTTGATCAATAGAAAATTGAATCTCACAAGTAGCGTGCTTTTGTATTTCGCTGGACTTCTTAATCTGTACCGAATGCTCTGGGATTAAATTCTAATAGCCTTCACCTACGAAAAGAAACCTGCAAAAGCCTTGTAAGAGTATACCGCAATATACCAGTCTCGCAAAGTAACAAATACAATTCCGTCTTCATTTGGAGAACATTTCTAAAGTAATTTGATCATTTCTATGATCAAGTTAACAAGTGTAGAAGCCTACAACTTTTTATAACCCCTTGGTTCCGAGACTTTGAGCTTAACATTGTATCCATTACTAGAATGTCAATTTGGGTCAATTTGGGTTTGTCTTTCCAATTTGTCAATATATTTCTAGTATTTATTAGTTTTGAGGATATTGACAATACTTTGAGCACTTATATAAAATTAGATCTAGAGAGATTTGTAGTGGGTTTCTACACATATGCATGGAAAAATACATAGTCCTTAGATTATGAGAACACAACATTCAAGTGTAGCATATATCATCTTCCAAGACATTTATAAGCTACTTATCCCCAAATCTAGTTCATCCTCCAAGAAAAAAAGGGACCAAATCAAAACCAATAACCTAACATATCTATTGGAAAATCCACTCATTTCCCAAGGGATAAAGTAGAAGAAATGGATACAAGGTTGGTGCAAGTTAATTATTTCATCTCATGTCACATGAGATGCAATAGAAATGTGGAAAAACAACATTGTATTGACTAGGGGGAATTATTAAATGTACATGCACATCTTATTAGAATATGGTGTAAAAAGATGAAATGTGGGAAATTGAATTAGCTTCAGGAATATATCTAACTTTTATTTATAGAAAATTGGTATAACTCAAAGGGTATGTTATTTTTCCTCTAAAATATAATGCATGTGTTTGTGTTAAGATATTGGTTTAATATCTAAATACCAGAATTTCTTGAAACAAATTTGTACAATTGTAAATAATAGTGCCACTATTTTTCCATTTTTTAATGTTAATTTTATATTATTTTAATTTAATAAAGTTAGTTAAGCCTTGAAATTATGAATTTTGAGGATAAGTAAGTCAATAAAAAGTGATACCAAAAATAAATAAATAAAAAGACCTATGTATTTTAGAATAATGATATACATGTACAAATAAAATTCAATAATAATAATAAAAAAGACAAAGCTTTTTCATGTCTGTGATCTCCAATAAATATGTGGATCATATTTTAAAACTTAGTTGAAAATGGAGATAAGAATAGAGAGCTAGAAAATGGATGTGTTTTTATTTATGGAACCCAAACCACTACTTTTGTCGATTCAAAGAAAAAATCAAATGCAACCAACTCATCCAACATGTAGATGAAAAGACATAGTCCCAACATTTTTTTTTTTTGTAATTTGCTTGCATTAAAAACACTCACCTTTTATTACATAACTTCATAAATTTGCAAAAGTTACCTCACCTTTAGCATTAGGACTTGTGTTTCAAAGGGTAATATTTAGGATTAGAACATGTTTTCCTCTCTTGGGAAAGGCCCCTAGGCCCATATTTGTGTAAAATTTCCTAATGGCACCCAAAATACCACTTAGGGGTCAAACACCCCATAGAGAGAGCATGTGTCACAGTTGGAAGCTTTGTTCACAACACGTTATGCTTGGAAGGTTGATTTTCCCATGTATGGCCTTTGTTTTCCTTTTTGACCATGGCTTGGCCCCTTAGACCCATCACTAATGCACAAAACCAATTAATGGAAGACATATCCCAATTAGACATCGAAGACCCCATAGAAAGTTCCTATGTGGTGTTTCAATGCACCTTTCCCCACTCTTGAGCTTGAGAAGCTTCCTTAAATGCCCAAGGCCCTTCTTATACTTCCATGGACATTGTCAAGATGAAAAGACCCATTAATGTTACTAAAAACATCATATTGCCCCTTGGTAAACCACTTATAGTTGAGAGATGCCCAAGAGATGCAATGTTTTGTGGATTTTGGTTGTTTTTCATGATGATTGAGACTAAGAAGCGTCATTTAGAGAAAAAGGTCATTTTTGTTATCCTACAACCTTGGTTAGAACTATAGACCCATTCATGGTGCATAACTAACCTAATAATGACCTCCATAACACCCTTGGAGGAAATTAATAACCAATATAGGTCTAATGTGGTGGTTTGAGGACTCGACCATAATGCTTGAGCATGAGAATAAATATTTAGGGCCAAAGGATCTTGTTTCCATCCCTCGACAATGGTCACATATTAGAGACTCATACATGACAACCAAGACCTCATAATGGCACTAATATTCAACTCGAATGTCAAAATATCTTTAAAGAGGGCTCATGGTTTCTAGGTGTTGTTCATGGTGCTTGAGCTTGAGAAGGTTCATTAGGTATTAAGGTCATTACTTCCCCCTCACCATGTTTATGCCTCAATACACATTTCCAATTCATGAAACCTAATCATGGTGTTTGTATCCCATTCAGAGACCAAAGAACCCCTAGAAAGTTCTTATTTATTGGTTTGAGTACTTATTCAAGTCTCTTAATCTCGATAACCTTCAATAAGATCCTAAGACACTTGTTTTTAGTATTTGATGATGACTAAGGACCCACAAACCATCCATACTCCCACGTGGTGGTTTAAAGACATGTTGATGGAACTTGAGCCCGAGAAGCTACGTGTAGGGCCCGAGGTTGTTGGTTCCCTCTCCCAACTAATTTGAAGGGTCTGGGGATGTTTTTTCTATACCATGACTATGGTCAACGCCTAAATATCCAACTATGATCTATGAAACATATTAATGGGACCCATATCCAACTCTTAAGGAAAATACTCCCTAGTGAGGGTTTGTGTTGTAGTCTCTAGGTTTGTTCATGGCTCTTACACTTGAGAAGGTTTAATTAGGGAATAAGAACCTTGTTTATGCCTTTGATTGTGTTTAGGCATCTAGAAAAAATTCCAGTGCACAAAATATACTCATCGCACTTGTATCCAACTCAAAGCCTTGCAAATAACCTGTACAAATGACTCATGTGTTGATTCAAGGACTTGTTCAAGGCTCTTGTGCACGAGAAGATTCAACAATATCTCGAGACACTTTTTTTCCTTCCTCAACCATGTTCAAGGCCCTGTGACCACAATAAGCCAGTTGGAATAGGTGGGTAGCCACCAATATCCACTTGGAGCTTCAGGATAGCCCCAGAAATGTAGATGGCACAATTACAAAGAAATATCATCATTACAGAGAAACATGTTGAAATAAAAAATGTCAATAGGAGCCAGTTGGAATAGGTGGGTGTCCACCAATATCCACCTAGATCAGTCCTCCCCCCTTGGGAGGAAATGGTCTCCATTACATTGAGTTCCCCCATTAAGTGAGGAAATTTCAGCTAAATTTTGTCCCAGGTGAGCCACTTGCCTTGGTGCAGAAGCTACCCTGCCTTGACAATATGATAAAGTTGGATCCTCTATTGGTGAGTGACCTTGACCTGTGTGTCCAATATCTGATCAGTGGATGCATATTCCATGCAACCAGGGTTGACTTATGTTGGTGACAATTGTTCTACGATCTCCGAGGTGTCCAATAATGGTGGAAAATTTGGTTGGAGGAGGTCCACATTGAACACTGGGTGCAAGCGAAGGAAGGGGGGATTTTTGAGCTCAAAATCATTGTCACCCATAGCCTTGGTGATAGTCTAAGGCCTATAACGAAGTGGATGGAGCTTTCGATGGGGCCCTGTAAGGTGTTCTTTATGAAAATGTAACCAAACCTTGTCTGAAACTTGTGCAGTACTTGATATTGATCATGGCATCACTTGTTCTTAGCATCAGCTTTCTGCAAAATCTCATGGACCTATTGGCAGATGTGTTGAATCCTCGTAATGAATCTGGTGGCTTTTTCAACCTCAGACTAAACATGGGAAGATTCTATCTATGTGGTTGCAAGAGGTAGTGCAACATCAATGGGACCTGAGGGTTGGATTCCTAGCCCCACTTGAAATGGGATATGGTCAGTGGATCTATGGAGAGCCCTGTTGTAGTTTGTTGAACATAGGGAAGAATCTTATCCCATGTATGCAGATGATTAGATTTATACATGTGCAAGATGTGCAAAATCATCAGATTGGAGACCTCAGTTTGGCCATTGGTTTGAGGTGGAAGGAAGTGGATTTAGTGATCTTGGTGTCCAACAATGACCAGAGACTCGACCAAAATGTGTTGAGGAACCTATTGTCTCAATCAGATATGATGGTCTATGGTATCCAAAAATGGACCACACTTGTTCGAAGAAGAGCTTGGTATTATCTGCCACTATGATGCTCTTCTTGCAGGCTGTGAGAATGGTTGATAGCACCAATTCTTGCAAGTGGGGTGTTTTTCCCGATTTCAGACCCTTGATGTAGAATGCAAAGAAAGGGGGGCTGAAAACCCATCAAATGCATTCTATTCCAAGGTCACAACCTAAGTGTCGAGTGCAACCCACAGGAGAAATCCATTTCGGTTTTAAAATCAAGCAAGCGAGCAGTCTAATTTCAACGGCAAGAATCAATTAGCAAAGAAGATCGACGGTTGGTGGAAAATCGCAGTTAACAGAGTTGCGATACTATTAGCACGATGGATAGTGCCTATATTACATTCATCAAATGATCAGGACCGTCCATCCAGAGGGATGCGTGGCGCATGACCAAGCCATGTCGTTGTTTCACCTATCGTAGCTTTGAAGCAAAATGGGAAGCCTCCTCCTTGCCACGAGAAACGAAGTGTCGAAGGCGTCCTAGACCTAGGCCGACAGTATTGCTGAGAAGATCTCAACCATCCATCCTGCAGAAACACATGGTGCGTGATTAGGCCCTTCGCCTTCTCTCCCATCGCGACTTTGAAGAGCAGGGACTAGCTCCTTCCTATCCGCGAAACGTGAAATACAGAAAGCGCCTTTGAAGATAGGCACAGGGTCATAGCCCATGGTCACCTGGGGGTGATAGAAGGAACTGCACAAAGGGCCGAAGTGCTAGGTTTAGTTGTAGAAGGGATCACTATGTTCTCTAAGTGCCGGTTTGACTTGATCTCAATCCTGATACCTGCTTGGAATGAATGAAGAAGAGAGGGGGTGGTTGAAACCTCACCTCACTCATTAATTGCAAGGTATGGAGGTCCCAGTAGGAAGTCCTCCCGTAGTGGTCCTCTGTACTGGTTTTCCCATATAGGCCATACCGATGTCCTTGACTCACTAGGAAATTCTGCGCATGCTAATTCGACATTTAAGGGCTCAACTATCCCTTAACATGAGCCATATAGAGTTAATATGGTGTATGATAGAGGAGTGTAGGCTAGGTTTGATTGAAGAGACGCCCCATCCTGAAAGTCTAGGACGCCTCTGTTGGGCATTATTTATGAGTATATGTAGGCATTTTTTACCATTTTTGAAAGGAAGGATGGTAGAGCGAGGCTCCCGATTCCAAAGTTTTAATAGACACTCTAGTTCTCTATTTATGCATCTATATGTAAGATTTATTGTTTAATGACAGGCAGTTTTCTTACCCCTTCTAGTTTTCATCTTATACTGAGGGAGTTCATGATTGACTGATTCACATGAATTATTGCAATTATGTTATGATAAAGGATTTATTGTGGCATTGTTGTATTCTCCGGTTTTTTGCGTTTGAATGTAAGAAGATCTTGCGTTTGGATGTTTTCTCCTACAGTCTATTAGAAACCTGATGTTTATGACATACCTTTTAATCTCTCTCATAAAATTCTTCCTCCTATTCACCCTTACTACATCTCAATGTCTGAAGTTTATCTAAGACCTCACTTCCCCATGCATACCTGGCCTAGTTTCAGAGTTAGAACAATATTGTTTTGAGTTAACTTCCATTTGATCACCCCTTTTATAAACAAATCGTGACATAAACTGATGGGTGTCGGGCTCTTCTCTTGTTGCAATCCAGGAGTGACTTCTGATGCTAACAATGGCCATCTTCAAAAATTGATCAACCACCACAAATACACAATCATTGCCTTGCTTGGTGGATGGAAGGCCAAACATGTAATCCATTGAGATGGATTCCCAAGGCCTCTCAGGAGTAGGAAGAGGGTTGTATAAGCCTTGCTTCTTGATGGTTGGCTTGGAAATGGCACAAGCAATGCAAGATATGATATACTTGTTGATGTCTTGTCGAATTTTTATCGAATAAAAAATTTTCTATAGAATGACCATATTTTTCTCCATGCCAAAATGTCCTTCCATCTGACTGTAGTGAGCCTCCCAAATCATATTTGCACGCTCTCTTGTAGGAACATAGAGGTGGCCCAGATGGCATAACAGTCCATCCTAAGTGTGAAAATCAGTGACATTCAAGCCTGTAACCAAGAGATGTTAGGTGGTGGCGAAGTCAGGATCTCGCTGATAAAGTTGGGGCCACTCATATGCCTCATGCCCATAGGAATGGAGAACAGTGGTGAGTGCATCCACGAGAGGTCAAATGAGGAAGTTAGTGACATGATTTGTGCTCCCTATCTTATACTTGATGTTGAGATGGAACTGCTACAAGTATGTGGACCACTTTTGATTACAATTGTTCTGCAACTTCCCCTGTGTTTGTATGAACTATAGAGGCTTGTGATCAGTGTCGATGATTGTCTCCTTTCCCATAATGTAATGTTTCCATTGACGACATGCTTTCACAATGGAATACATTTCCTTGTCATAGGTGGCATATTTCTAGACGATATTTGAGAGTGTCTCACTATGGTATGTTACTGGATGACTATACTGAGGGAGAATTGTGACTACAACATAGTCAGATGCATCAGTCTCAATCTCTAATGATTGTTGCAGATCGAGTAAGGAGAGTAATGGATTTGAGCATAAGTGATGCTTTAGATCATCAAATGCTCGTTGTTGTGTCTTCCCCCATGTGAACCTTTCCTGCCACCTCCCTTGGTCACTTGGTTGAGGGCCCATGCAATATGGGAGAATCCCAACACGAACCTTCGATATAAGTTGGCAAGTCCCAAGAAGCTCTGAAGCTCGGTTAGTGTGGCCGAGGCTAGCCAGTAACGGATGACTTGGATCTTAGCTAGATCCACATGTATCCCATGCTCATCAACAATTTAGCCCAAGTATTGGACCTTGTTTATGCCAAAGGATCATTTTTCCAGGTTGGCATATAGTTTGTGCTACCGCTGAGTGCTCAAAACCTTCTGAATATGGTGCATGTGCTCCTCCCAAGTTCTGTTGAAGATGAGGATATCATCCCTATATACCACCACAAAATAATTAGTGAAGGGTCTTAATACATCATCCATCAAACTTATGAAATTTTTTGGTGCATTTGTTAGGCCAAAGGACATGATCGACCATTCAAAGATACCTTCCTTAGATTTAAAAGTTTTCTTCCATACATCAGTGGGTTCAATGGGAACTTGGTGGTAGCCAAACTTTAGGTCAATATTGTTGAAGAAATTTCTCCCCTTGAGTTGGTCAAGAAGGTCATCAATTCAAGGAATTAGGTACCAGTTCCTGACTGTGATTTTTTTTAATGCTCTGTAATCAATGCAGAGCCACCAGGTCTCTTCTTTCTTCTGCACCAGTATAATTGGTCTTCTTCAAGGGGAGAAGATGGGTCTGATGTGCCCCTTTTGAAGCAGCTCTTGGATCTGACGCTTGATTTTTTCATTTTCCATCAGCAAGCGATGATAGACTGGTCCATTAGGTAGAGGTGCACCAAGGGTTAGATCAATTGGATTATTGACTTGGCAATGCGTCAGTACCTATTGACGGACGAAATTGACCGTCCATCGACTGGGAGAGTGGAACCGGTCCAGGGTTGTCTAAATAACCCAAGCCGCTTGGAATGAACCACCCTGACGGGTTTAGCGGCTCCGTTAGCCGATCTAAGTCCTAAGAAAACAAAAGAAAAATACTCTAAATTAAATAATCTAACTAAAACTAACTATTAAAACAAACTAATAAACTAATCTAACTAAAATGACTATTGAAACAAACTAAACAAATCTAACTATTCTAATCTACTATCTAATACTATGCTAACTATAAGAAATTAAATATCTAACTCCTAACAGAAATAAATCTTATTCAAAAAATGTATAATATTTACAATTTACAGATTTGAATGGAAACCTAAAAAACTCATTAATATTCTGTCCTAAGACACAGAGAGCTATTGTTTTTTTTTTTGAATTTTTATAATTTTATGAAGAAGAAATAAACTGAAAACTAACTAAACTAAACAACTAATCTACTAACTCTAACTACAAATCTAAACTACACATAAATCTAACTGAACTACTTAAGCTATACTAACAAATAAACTATTAAATACTAAAAAAAAAAAACCTGACATGAAGTAACGCTCCAGGTTTGTCCTGTATGAAATGATTGTCTTAGATGATCAGAGGGAAGAAAACCGCATCGAATTATCCACTAGCTTCCCGCAAATGGGAAGCTATTGTGCTCTTCAATATAATTATAGGACAAACAAGACATAAAAATCTACAACAATCTTATGATTTATAAATCTTCATAGTTAGATAAATCTGTATGTAAAGATCTATACAAAATGATTCAATTAACGAAGAAGAGAAATCTGTGATTCATTAACTGAAACCAAGCAATTGTTGTACTTTTTCAAAATAATTAAAGAGATCAGATATGGATAGCATATTAATCAAATCATATCATCCTGCAATAGATTATGATAGCTAAAGTAGTCTATAATCAACTACAAATTGACATGCATAAACTTGAAACAAAAGATTGATATTATGAAAGAGAAAGGTGTAACAAAACATCAACTCTTGTCTCAGTTTGTATTAGAAAACCATAGCCTGGTTCTCCCACAAGTGAGGATGATCCTTATTACAAAAAATAATAAGTATTTAAAGACCTCCTACAGGCTAAAACATCCTTGTAGAGGTTATCAAAACTATTTACAGAAAATCTGGGATGATATCCCAAGTTTGACTAAACTAACAACCTAAAACAAAAGCTACATCACACAAATATCTCATAGACTGTCCAGCATGTCCAATGCAATTCAAATGTACCTGCAAGAGGTAAAAAACGGACAAGTTAGGAGAATATTTTGTTAATGAAAATGATAAAAATCTAATCCTAAAGACTAACTACAGAATCTTGCAATTCTGTAGCTGGTCTAAATCAGACACAGAATCGTATTAAAATCAATTTGAATCTTAGAAAATATATTCAAACTATCAAAATATATTTGATTGCTAAAAAGACTCATCCAAATCGACACTTGTATGCAAATTGATCAAACTAAATCAAATTGATAACAGAGATAAATACACTCTGTTTTAATTCGTTGTCACCAATTCGGGTAAACGACACTGTATTGGATAACTGACAGCAATGAAATCGAATGATAGACCGATTGAAAACAACAAATAATTGCTTCAGCTATCCACAAGATTACTATCGAATCCAAATGAAATAGACAACATCATTTTCTCAAATTGATCGCACCATTTTAAACATAAAAAATGATTCATGTTATTAGCGAACCAAATCAAAACTGGTATGTAAACGAAATCTTAATGGAATCAATCGGTTGATAACAGGGTCTGTAGGACTTGTTTAATTGTTTGTTATTGCTAATTAGGGCAAATAAAATTGATTGACATTGAACGAAATCATTCTTTGAATTCATTTATTAACCGAATTTTCTCATACGAATTCGACAGAGATAACATATGTCGATCTGAATTAACCAACTTGTTTTGAAAATTAAAATCAACAGAGCGGCATCAAGTCTATTTTTTATACGAATCCAACTCAAAACAGGCAATCGTGCAACCTCAAAACATGCATCAATCAATTCAAAATGAATCGAAACAGTTTGTGTTTGTTACAGCCATTATGAATCAACAAAAATCCACGATTTCGGCGAAGAGATCTTTTACACAGGTCCGATATATTCCAAATCCAAACAAAAGTATTAACAGAACAGAGTCATTTTTCCAATTCAACACACTATATCGTAATTATCAAGCCAATTCAATAATGTTTTAAAAAAAATCGAATGATAAACTAAATCAGGGTCATTGTGATCCAACCAAAAGGAAATCATATCAAATCAAAACATAGTCGTGCTCTAATTTTAGCATAAAAACCTTCTGTTTAGATCATATACAAACAAAATCCAATCGAAAGCAAAACCCATTGATTTCATTAATTCGAATCAATAGAATCATTCAAAACGAATCAAACTCAGTGAAAACCAATCAATTGCTAAACTGGGCACGACCAAATCATGTAACTAAATCACAACTTCATTTAATTTTAGCAAAATGAACACCGTGTACAGGATCCACACATAACCACTTTTGATATGGCTATAACAGAGTCATTTTCGAACAATAGACAAAGAGATTTGAAAACCAAACTCAAATCATTATATTAATCCTAGCAATTCACAAAACGAAAATAATATCAAAATTCATACCTGGACGATGAGCATACAACTTGATCATGACATTTTGGAATTCACGATGGCTATAGCCGATTCAACATTACTAAATACGATGGAACCAGTGGTTTTCTGTTTCTTATCATTTGCTTGAAGCTTGTCCCTTTGGCTAGTCAACACTGCAACTTAGTTTTCCAATGATTTGATCTTCAACTGTAATAAGTGAATGTCGGTATAGTAGCATTCCAACCATACATTACATTGGTCACATGACGACTATCTGGGCTTTGAAAATGCAAGTGAGGGTTTGGTTAATTTTCCAAGGGTTTTGTTGGGTAGCTTGATCCCTGGGTAGCTAGGATTATTCTTTAGGCAAGGGGGTAAATTAGAAACGAAGTCATAGGGTGGCTCGGAGCACAGACCTTGGGAGTAAGGGTACTCGCTAGCTAGGAAGCGTTCAATGTCAGAGTCTGAGTCTTCACTAAGAACTATGGGCTTCTGATCAATATTAGGTTTAGGTTTATTCCTAGCAAGTCTCGATATAAGTCGAGCATTCTTTTTACCTTTGTTGTTGACAGTAGGGTTTCCTTTGACCTTTTTACCCACAAGCTTTTTTATAGCCTCAACCTTGTCTGCTAAGACGTCGGGTAGGTCGATATCAGGGTCAACAAATGGCACTAGAAGGAGGGCCTGAAACTAATTAATGGCACGAGGCGGTCGTAAGACTCTTCCATCACCTAATCGCTCACCTATAGTGACTAGAAGCCATTTGAATGATAATATTCCCCTTCAAACAGCAACCACATCAACCGATGATCCATAGGTCATAGTTGAACCAGTAACCCCTAATCCTACAGGTGGTGACATACAAGAGATTTTCCGTCAATCTCTTATAAGAACTCATAGTGCCTTGGCCATTTTGAGGCAACGTAACAGTCCATTGGACCAACCTTTGGATTTCTCTGATATCAGATAACAATTAGGAGGCAACAATCTCACTGTGAATCCTACAGATCCAAACCTAAATCCTGCTGTAGGAGGATCTGGGATACCTCCTTCACCACCTCCATCATCTCCTTCCTCTTCTGGAGGGGCTTCCTCTGACGAAGGCAGTTCCCCTTCTCATCCTTCCACACCCACTACACCAATGGAAAATCAGAACAACCCTGCTAGACCTTGGCTTGACCAGGATGCAGTAGCTGTACCTGGAGCTCAGCATCCTTTACCTAAACATCCAGAGAAATGGCTTCCCAAGTTTGACCCTGACTCAAAACAGATCGCTGAAGATCACATTAAAAAATTTATGTTAGCCATAAGACTTGACAATGTCGAGAATGAATACATTGTCTGTAGGTTGTTACCCTTTACTTTCGAGGGAAATGCATCTACATGGTACTTTTCCCAACAACCCCATACCATTGTGTCTTGGGAAAAATTTGAATCATGCTTTTTGGAGAAATTCGGAGACAGTAAGCCTCCAGAAGTCCTAGTCATGGATCTTTCTAACTTAAGAATGAACCCAAAAGAAAAAGTTAAAGACTTTAATCAAAGAGTCTTAACACTTAAAAATAGAATCCCTACTGATTCCATGCCCGCCGAGAGTCTTATAATAGCATACTACACTAAGGCTTTGCATCAAAATATAGCTATTTGGGTTAAACGATCTAAGAAATCCACATTGTTAGAAGCCTTCGAGGAGGCTAGCCAGATTGAAAAAGACATACTTAGTCTTAAAGACTCTACTAGTAACGAAACAGAGACTAGTTCTTCTTCCAAAAACAAGATCGAAATCCTCCCTAGACCTACTCAAAGTAAAACACAACCTGATAGCTCGGATTTAGAAAACTTAACTAAAGTTGTTCAAAAACTGTCAAATCAAGTTATAGACTTGAAAAGGTCGACCGAAGAAGCTTCCTCGAGCAAAGGACCTTACAAACCCCCATTTCGGAAGCCTTTTCCTACCAACTGACCTAATCCAACCACTGAAGGCCTTAATCTAGAAAGTCTGCAATGTGCTTCAAATAATTTTAGAAGCCCAAGATAACTTGATGCCTCCTGAGATTCCTGAGAAGGTAGTTGAACAAGAGACAGTTCAAGAAGAGGAGTCTTCTCCAAACATTTTTGGAAACTTCTAGGATAACATCTTTCAAGCTAACTTCGAGACAGTACATCCCTATAATACCAGCAGTAAGACATCAAACAAACCTTCTTCTGAAAACACTACAACTTCGCCTCCAAAGCAATCTAAACCAGCTGAGACTAAACAGAGTAATGTGAATCCCAAATTAGATTATGATGTAGTTGAAGATCTTAAAAAGTTGAGAGATAACATTTATGTTTATGAGTTATTGAAATTTCCATTTCTGCTACAAAAAATGTTACAGAATATCTCAGAGAATGGCAAAAATGGTAATTCAAGTAGTAACAAGGTTGTGTAGAACAAAGTTCTTCAGAAGACTTCCACTAAAAACCATCCTGATCCTCAAGATAAAGGAAGCCTTCTTGTAAGTAATGTAAATAATGTAGATAAATTAGCTTCAGAAACTGCGAGTAAAAAGCCACAAGCTACCACCCTTAGTACTCACAAAAATGTACCTCCATTTTTGTTAACTTTCGAAATCTTTAATAGAAACGTGCACAATTGTATGGTAGATTCAGGAGCATCATCCAATGTGATGCCATGGTCCGTTTGCCAAAAGATTAATGCTAAAGTTGAGCCCTCCACTTTAAAAATCATACAACTTGATCGGACCAATGTTAAATTTATAGGCGAACTAAAGAATGTGCTTATTAGATTATCGTCTAACCCTAAGGTTCATCAATTCATTGATATAATTGTTGTGGATATTCCAGAAGTGTATGGTTTGTTCTTAAGTAGGGACTGGTCGAAACAGCTACATGGTTATTTCGCGACAAATTGGTCTCACCTATGGCTTCCAGAGAACGACAAGCCTAATAAGATCAAAGTAAATCATGAGCGCTACCTTAAGTTCATGGGCACAGATTTGAACAATCCCAACGAACCATTTACACTTTTTTCCGATTCACCCGAAGTACAAGGGATGGATACCTTCTTCGACAATTTCATGGACGAGGCTTCAGCTATCACCAATCTAGAACAACAGTCCGAGATTGTAGCATATGTGAAACCAACAACTTCTATGCAATGGTCTCATGTACCCAGTGGAAATCAAATTTGGTCTCTTTATTTTGACGGGTCAAAGTCCAAAGAAGGAGCTGGTGCAGGCTGCGTTATTATCGATCTGGCAGGTAACAAAACACTGATTGCATGTAGATTGGAATTTGAATGTACTAATAATACTGCAGAATATGAGGCTTTACTGCAAGGTCTCAGAAAAGCTTTGGATATGAACATTCAAAATTTGACCGTCTTTGGCGACTCTGAAATAGTGGTTAGAAAGGTAAGAGATTCTATCCACTGTCTGTCTCCGCATCTCAAAAGCTACCAATCCGAGGTATGGAATTTAATGAATAAATTTTCTTCTTTCAATATAAATTCTATTCCTAGATTGAATAACTCTGAAGTAGATTTATTAGCTAATGTAGCTTCTAAACTTCTTCTTGCAGAAGGCTTGTCCCCAGATGCATTCTTCGTCGAGCTGTTGTTCCAACCATCCGTTCCCGACAACATCACGAACTAGAGAGTCTTTGACGATGATCAGTATATTATTAAATTTCTGCACATGGAAGAAACTTTTCAAGGCGCGGTGATAGACGAACACACACACGACAACAATTTGCGCGATTTTACGATAATACCAGATCCGAGAACTCCTGAATCTTCATCGAGTATGGTAAACTGGATCCCTAAATCTGTAATTAGATTAGAGAAGTTTTATGATCTTCAAGATAAATTCAAAAAGTCGATCAATTGTAAAACCAATAGTTCCTCATTATCATACGAAAGAGTAAACTTAGGAACTAATGAAAATCCTCAGTGCATTAATCTAGGGTTGGGGTGTTCTCAAAAAGAAAAAGATGCATTTATTAAATTGTTCAAAGAATTTAAATATGTCTTTGCATGGACGTATGATGACCTTAAAACTTTTGACCCTAACATCATACAACATGTCATTCCTATGAAGCCCCAAACCTTACCCTTTCAACAAAAACTGAGGAAATTGCACCCTAACCTCGAACCGACCGTTCAAAAATAATTGAATAAGCTCCTAAATGCTAGGATAATTTTTCCTGTTAGGCACACTTAATGGGTTTCTAACCTTGTCCCTGTTCGGAAGAAAAGTGGGGAAATTCGACTCTGCGTCGATTTCCGAAACCTTAATAGAGCGTCTGATAAAGACAACTATCCTGTCCCACACATGGAACAGATCCTTCAAGACGTATCTGGTTCTGAGAGGCTATCCTTACTAGATGGTTTCTCAGGATACAACCAAGTTCTGATGTCTCCTCCAGACCAACTTAAAACTACCTTCCGTACCCCATGGGGCACTTATGCTTATCAAAAAATGCCCTTTGGATTGATTAATGCCGGTGCCACTTTCCAGAGAGCAATGGACATTGCTTTCCAAGGATTAATCAATCAGTACATCATAGTTTACTTATATGATGTTACTGTATTTTCTAAAAACAAAAACGATCATTTAGCTCACTTACAAGCCATTCTACAGCGATGTCATAAATACGACATCTCCTTGAATCCTAAAAAATCCATCTTTGCAGTAGAATAGGGTAAACTCTTAGGCTTCATTGTGTCAAGTGAAGGGATGATTATTGACCTCGAAAGGACTCAAGTCATCATGAAACTTCCCCCTCCTACATCCAAAAAATCTATGCAGTCTTTCTTAGGCCAGATTAACTTTGTGAGAAGATTTGTCCCCAGTTTCTCCGAAATGGTTAGGCCTTTACATAATTTGATTAAGAAAGACACCCAATATCACTGGGGACCCCTAGAAAATCAAGCTTTTAATGCAATAAAGAAGGCCATAATAGATGCTTCGTCTCTCATGAGTCCAGACTTTTCTCAAGACTTTACACTCTACACTTTTGCTTCTGACCGTTCCTATGCCACCGTCCTAACCCAAAAGAATGTTGAGAACAATGAAGTACCCATTAGCTTTATGAGCTCTACTTTCAAAGGAACTGAACTTAATTACCCAGCAGTAGATTAGCAGGCTTACGATGTTTTCAAAGAAGTCAAGCACTTCCGATCCTATCTTTTGAAGTCAAGGACGAAAGTCATTGTCCCCTACCCAGCCGTCAGGAACCTGTTAATGCTGAAGGAACTAGGAGAAAAGAGAGATAATTGGGTGACCTCCTTGCAGGAGTATGACTTAGAAATCACCCCAGCTTAGATAGTGAGAGGCAAAGGGTTATGCAAGTTAGTTGGTGATTCAGTAGCAGGACAGCAAGAAGAAAGCGATACGTCAAACCTAGGACAACAAGATCAAAATCGAATATGTTTCGTACAAAACCCTGTCAGTCCTTGGTATGATGATATAAGATTCTGTCTTGAACACGGGTCAGCCCCCCATCACCTGGATCCCGCTAAAAGAAGAGAATTGAGAGTAAAGTCTGCCTCCTTTCATCTGGTTAATGGTATCCTGTTTCGTCAAAATTTTGACGGCGTACTGATGCGCTGTCTTGAAAAAGACGAAGCAGAAAAAGTCTTTCTAGAGTTGCATGCAGGGGAAGTTGGTGGTCATTTTGGTGGTGACACCACTACCCATAAGGTTTTAAGAGATGGTTATTACTGGCCCACACTTTTTAGAGACACCCATGCCTTGTGTCGTAAGTGTATGATTTTTCAAAAAGCATCAGGGCGGTTACAAAAACCAGCCTTTCCTTTGCAGCCTGCTTCAGTAGACTCTCCTTTTCAGCAGTGGGGCCTTGATATCATAGGTCCAATAAACCCCCCGTCCTCACAACAGCACAAGTTTATTGTGACAGCCACAGACTACTTTACCATATGGTCTGAAGCAACTGCGTTAAGAACCGTCAACACCAGTCAGGTAATTGCCTTTCTAAATTCGAATATTATCACTCGTTTTGGTATCCCTGACTGTTTAGTATTCGATAATGCTTCTTACTTTTCCTCTATTGAGACGAGCGAGTTCTCTTTGGAAAAAGGAATTAAGCTGAAGTATTCTGCTAGTTATTACCCCCAGGGCAACGGATTGGAAGAATCAACAAACAAGAACTTGATTAAAATCATCAAGAGAACGATGGTTGAAAATCACAAAAATTGGCACAATGCACTACTAAACGCGTTGTGGGCTGATAGGGTAACACCAAAAGCTGCTGTAGGTAACTCCCCCTTTTTTCTCATTTATGGAAGAGAAGCAATTCTACCACCTCACACTCTTCTTCCTTCGCTACAGTTATCACAGAAAATACAAGAAGAATATTGTCCCCGTTTGGAAAGACGAATTAACGCTTTGATGAAGCTAGAAGAGGTAAGAATCCAAGCTAAACATAAGTTAGATCAGCATCAACTATTGGTTAAAATCTGGTTCGATTCTAACTCTGCTTCTGATAGGAATTTTGAAGTAGGCGACCTCGTCCTGAAATGGGACAAACCACATGAGGGAAAGGGAGAGCACACAAAATTTCAAAATTTGGTGCTTGGACCATTTTTAATTGCCGAAAAGTTGGGTCCCAGTTCTTTTCGATTGAAAAATCTAGAAGGGTAGCTTGACACCTATCCGGTGAATGGCCAAGCCCTGAAAAGATACTTTGCTTGATAACTACCCTTGTATACTATGTACATATTTTTCTTTTGTTTGCTTCTCGTTTGCTTTTGTTTTTGATTTCCCCTTTGAGTTTATTAGTTTGTTTTTTTGGAAATACACATACTTGTATACTGAGATTTTCAGACAAAGAAAACAGAAAATTCCTTCGCTGAAATAACTGCTAAGAAAAGTGTATAAACATCAATGGTATATTTCTGAAATTTATATCTGTGATTGGCAAAAAGTCTGTTGTTTGCAAGAAGTTAACTAATTTCGATCTCTGAGTAAATCTTGTCATGATCATCTATTATCTTTTTACATTGTCCCTATTCCTTAAGGAAATGACTCAAAAAGATGTCTCCCTGCCTTAGGAAGATTGGTTCTGAAAATGAAACATCTCTGGATCTTTGTAAAGGACAGTTCTAAAAAATTCTGATGAGGTTTGAAAAAATGTGTCATAATTTTTAGTGTCACAACGCTCAACTATATATCTTTGAAAAATAAATAAAATAAATCAATAAAAGAGCTGTGGGAAGTGCTTGTAAACCCACCGGGATGCTGAACAGGTCTGTTGGCAGCGGGTAAATGCATGCATGACGCCTAGACAACTTCGTCGGGGTACTGAATAGGCCTGCTGGTAGCAAAGCAATGTTGGGTATATAAAAATTTGCAAATAAGGAACCTCTTAACCATACAATGTACTTTATTCTCATCTGGAACTTCTCGGCAGGATACGGATATCAGAGTGGGTTAAATGGAAACCCTGTCGAGGTTATAGACACCTACTGGCAGTAGTGGCTCTGTCAACAGTATTGGATATTTTATCTTTAATATCGTGACTCACTGGTCTTAAGACTGTTATCAACTTTCATCTTTTAAAACACTGCTGGAATAGTTGGTTAATGATGATGTTTATACGATTTTCTGGTTGTTTTTGAGTTGGAATTATCTTTGCTGCCCTAATCTGAATTCTCTCTTTTGACAGAGATAACTGCTTCTACCAATGTGTCACCATTGTTGGCAGCCAATTCACATTTTTCTACTGAGCTGCCTGCACCAATGTTTTGCAAACCTTAACTTTTCGTTGCAATTCTCAAATAAACGACACTTTTATTTTTGCGCTATTTGCACACTTACCTTCACTTTTGTTTTCACGACTGTAAGCATGAAAACTTGGTCTTTCGAAGTTGCATTAAAATCTTTATTGAATTTTCGTTATCATTTTTGTCGATATGCCCATTGCGTTTACATTTTACTTATCATTATGAAGTTGGCAAAACCCTTTTGGTCTGTACTCATTTGACATTCTTTGATTGGTTATGTAATTTCGTTTCATGAGTAATTGAGGTTGTGATGCATTGATAATTGGATTCACATGTTATTTGATCAATTCACTTTGCACATTGGCTCCATAAAAGCACATAGGTGTTTGGGTTAAACCCTTGATATATATCATTTAATATGACACCTAGTTCGCGCTATCAAAAACCTTTGGCATACACTTGGTATTGGTTTCAATTCATGTGTTTGGTTTTAAAACTATGGTATAACCATTGCTTGCACGAATGATTAATACACTTACCATTGATTTCATTGGTTGGGCAAATCACATAATTGTTAAACTATACAATAGTGGGTTGAACAACTAAAAGCGTCGACGGTTGTACCATCGGTAATGACTATTCTGCATGGCAGAAATAGCTCCACCACCTTCGCACGATGTCATTAATGCTTATCCCTATCCTTGCTAGCATCAGGTAAGCCTGTGAATACTCTACTCCTACGTATGCTATGATTCAAACCCTGACTCGTTCACATCGCGCACCGTGTGCTCAGCTCCATGGCACTGGTGGTGCGAATTGAGCCAAACGGTAGTCAAGCCTTGCTACTGTTTGATAACGCCCGGAAAGATTTACAAGATAATGGTTGGCTCACATTTGTACAAAGGCTTCAGGATTTTAATCTATTTGTTGCACATCAGTTCGCCCTGACTTCTGATGGTTGTAGAGCCAAAATAAGCGACATTCAACTTGAGCTAAGTGAATAGTTCATTAGCTCTACCACAGGGTTAGCAGCCACGGGCCAACGATGGTTTAAAAACTCTAAAGTTGAGGAGGTGCCATGGCCACTACTGTTCGTCTCACGAAAGGTCACATCCTGTGACAGAGGTATGCCGATTTCCACACTTAAACCAAGGTGGCATGATTTTTTGATAGTGGTGAAACAATTCGTGACCTGTGAAGGTTGGTATGGGCTAGTTTTTCTTTATCACCTTCGATTGTTAATGAATTTTATGGGTTATCCATTGAATATGCCATTTTACTTCCAGCGTAACCTTTATAAAATGTCAAAAAGGTTTAAACGAGGAAAGGCCAATAGTAGCTTGTTCCACCACGGCCTAATCAGACTCATCATTGTTCACCACTTAAATATCCACGGTGATAGTTGGCAAGCTTTTCTTGCTCAGAATGGTTTTGCTGATACAGTGCCTGTCCAAATTGACAAGCCTGTGGTTAGTGAAACTAAGGTCGAGCCACCCGTGCCTTTCCATGTCCTACTGCCCTCTCCTAAACCCTCTGTCGACCCTGATATCAACCTACCTGACATCTTAGTAAGCAAGGTTGAGGCTATAAAAAAGCCTGTGGGTAAAAAGGTCAAAGGAAACCCTACTGTCAACAACAAAGGTAAAAAGAATGCTCGACTTATATCGACACTTGCTAGGAATAAACCTAAACCTAGTATTGATCAAAATCCCATAGTCCTTAGTGAAGACTCAGACTCTGACATCGAACGCTTCCTAGCTAGCGTGTACCCTTACTCCCAAGGTCTGTGCTCTGAGCCACCCTATGACTTCGTTTCTAATTTACCCCCTTGCCTAAAGAATAATCCTAGCTACCCAAGGATCAAGCTACCCAACGAAACCCTTGGCAAATTAAACAAACCCTCACCTACGTTTTTAAAGCCCGGACAGTCATCATGTGACCAATGTAATGTATGGTTGGAATGCTACTATACTGACGTTCCCTTATTACAGTCGAAGGTCAAATCATTGGAAAACCAAGTTGCAGTGTTGACTAGCCAAAGGGACAAGCTTCAAGCAAATGATAAGAAGCAGAAAACCATTGGTTCCATCGTATTTAGGAATGTCGAATCGGCTACAGCCGTCATGAATTCCAAAGTGTCATGATGAAGTTGTCTACTCATCGTCCAGGTATGAATTTCGATATTATTTTCGTTTTGTGAATTGCTAGGATTAATATAATGATTTGAGTTTGGTTTTCAAATCGCTCTGTCTATTGTTTGAAAATGACTCTGTTATAGCCATATCAAAAGCGGTTATGTGTGGATCCTGTACACGGTTTTCGTTTTGCTAAAATTAAATGAAGTTGTGATTTAGTTACATGATTTGGTCGTGCCCAATTTAGCAATTGATTGGTTTTCACTGAGTTTGATTCGTTTTGAATGATTCTGTTGATTCGAATTAATGAAATCAATGGGTTTTTCTTTCAATTGGATTTTGTTTGTATATGATCTAAACAAAAGGTTTTTATGCTAAAATTACAGCATGACTATGTTTTGATTTGATATGATTTCCTTTTGGTTGGATCACAGCGACCCTGATTTAGTTTATCATTTGATTTTTTTTAAAACAGGATTGAATTGGCTTGATAATTACGATATAGTCTGTCGAATTGGAAAAACGACTCTGTTCTGTCAATACTTTTGTTTGGATTTGGATTATATTGGACCCGTGTAAAAGATCTCTTCGCCGAAATCGTGTATTTGTGTTGATTCATAACGGCTGTAACAAACGCAAACTGTTTCGATTCATTTTGAATTGATTGATGCATGTTTTGAGGTTGCACGATTGCCTGTTTTGAGTTGGATTCATATTGAAAATAGACTTGATGCCGCTCTATTGATTTTAATTTTCAAAATGAGTTGGTTAATTCAGATCAACATATGTTATCTCTGTCGAATTCGTATGAGAAAATTCGGTTAATAAATGAATTCAAAGAATGATTTTGTTCAATGTCAATCGATTTTGTTTGCCCCAATTAGTAATAACAAACGATTGAACAAGTCCTATAGACCCTGTTATCAACCGATTGATTCCATTATGATTTCGTTGACATACCGGTTTTGATTTGGTTCGCTAATAACATGAATCGTTTGTTATGTTTAAAATTGTGCGATCAATTTGAGAAAATGATACTGTCTATTTCGTTTGGATTCGATAGTAATATTGTGGATAGTTGAAGCAATTTTTTTTTTTTTCAATCGGTCTATCATTCGATTTCATTGTTGTCGGTTATCCAATACAATGTCGTTTACCCGAATTGGTGACAATGAATTAAAACAGAGTGTATTTATCTCAGTTATCAATTTGATTTAGTTTGATCAATTTGCATATAAGTGTCGATTTGGATGAGGCTTTTTAGCAATCAAATATCTTTTGATAGTTTGAATATATTTTCTAAGATTCAAATTGATTTTAATACGATTATGTGTCTGATTTAGACCAGCTACAGAATCGCAAGATTGTGTAGCTAGTCTTTAGGATTAGATTTTTATCATTTTCATTAACAAAATATTATCCTAACTTGTCCGTTTTTTACCTCTTGTAGGTACATTCAAATTGCATTGGACATGTTGGATAGTCTAGGAGATATTTGTGTGATATAGCTTTTGTTTTAGGTTGTTAGTTTAGTCAAACTTGGGATATCATCCCAGATTTTCTGTAAATAGTTTTGATAACCTCTACAGGGATGTTTTACCCTGTAGGAGGTCTTTAAATACTTATTATTTTTTGTAATAAGGATCATCCTCACTTGTGGGAGAACCAGGCTATGGATTTCTAATACAAACTGAGACAAGAGTTGATGTTTTGTTACAACTTTCTCTTTCACAATATCAATCTTTTGTTTCAAGTTTATGCATGTCAATTTGCAGTTGATTATAGACTACTTTAGCTATCATAATCTATTGCAGGATGATATGATTTGATTAATATGCTATCCATATCTGATCTCTTTCATTATTTTTAAAAAGTACAACAATTGCTTGGTTTCAGTTAATGAATCACAAATTTCTCTTCTTCGTTAATTGAATCATTTTGTATAGATCTTTACATACAGATTTATCTAACTGTGAAGATTTATAAATCATAAGATTGTTGTAAATTTTTATGTCTTGTTTGTCCTGTAATTATATTGAAGAGCACAACAGCTTCCCGTTTACGAGAAGCTAGTGGATAATTCGGTGCGGGTTTCTTCCCTCCGATCAGCTAAGACAATCATTTCATACAAGACAAACCTGGAGCGTTACTTCAAGTCAGTTTTTTTTTTTTTTTAAGTATTTAATAGTTTATTTGTTAGTATAGCTTAAGTAGTTTAGTTAGATTTATGTGTAGTTTAGATTTGTAGTTAGAGTTAGTAGATTAGTTGTTTAGTTTAGTTAGTTTTCAGTTTATTTCTTCTTCATAAAATTAAAAAAAAAAAAAAAAAAAAAAATAGCTCTCTCTGTCTTAGGACAAAATATTAATGAGTTTTTCAGGTTTCCATTCAAATCTATAAATTGTAAATATTATACATTTTGTGAATAAGATTTATTTCTGTTAGGAGTTAGATATTTAATTTCTTAGAGTTAGCATAGTATTAGATAGTAGATTAGAATAGTTAAATTTGTTTAGTTTGTTTCAATAGTCATTTTAGTTAGATTAGTTTATTAGTTAGTTTTAATAGTTAGTTTTAGTTACATTAGTTAATTTAGAGTAGTTTTCTTTTGTTTTCATAGGACTTAGATCGGCTAACAGAGCCACTAAACCCGTTAGGGTGGTTCATTCCAAACGTCTTGGGTTATTTAGACAACCCCGGACCGGTTCCACTCTCCCAGTTGACGGACGGTCAATTTCGCCCGTCAACAGTACCCCGGTGGGTGAGGAGAAGATATATTTGCACTCTTCCATGATCTCGTCCACTTGCTTCTGCTGCAAAGAGAGGCTCTGCATAGAGGTCGTGGATGTGGTGATGACCTTCTGCTTACCAGGAGCACATATAACAAATAAGACAAACTTCTCAGTCTGTGAAATGACCTTACATCATTTCTTAGCAGAGATTAAAGAAATAGTGGTAGGCAATGCTACCTTTGGTATCCTGTACAATTGTCTACCTAAAGTAATAATAACACTGCATGGTCTAGACTCATACAAAACATGTCACTTCCACAAATATGGATGTTCTAAAAGAACATCACAAATTTCAAGGGGAGCAATGTCACATAATACCTCGTCTTTGAAGGGCTTGATGTCGTAGGGAAGATGGCATTGTTGGCTAATGCAGAGATCTATTCCTTGGCAAAGCTAGATGATGGTGTACAGTTGCGGTGCGATGTCACCAGAAGGTCCAACTACTTGAGGACCTCTGCTGAGATCAAGTTCTTCTAACTGTCTCTATCGACAATGAAATGAATCGAAGCCCCCTTTACCCACATCTGTGAGTGAAAGAGGTGTTCCCCTTCCTATGGTTCTTCTAGTTTTCTTGGTTGGAATTTGGTGGTAGTGAAAGTGGCGCTGGGTTCGATATCGATAATCTGCTTCCCTCCTTCTAGATTTGATTCGGAGTCAGAATCTTCCTCTGACTCAAAATATTTCAGCTCTGCCACCAGTCACTATTTGGAGCGACATTCTTCGGTGTTGTGCGAAGGGATTTTATGGTATTCACACCACTTTCCTGTGTCCTTCAAATTCTCATTACCCTTCTTTGGTTGCAGCGTGGACTAATTGTCTTGAGAATGACCATCTTTGCATTTTCCCTTGTTTCGTGGGTTGGGGCCACCTTTTCCCTGCTTCGGTTGTGAGGAGTTTGTAGATCTAAACTCTCACCTCTTTTGCTTAAATTTTTGCTTGATCTTGAAAACATATCTATAAGCCTCACCTAATGATGCGATGTCCAAAAAACCCATTTATGTTTGAATGTATCTATGCATGCAGTCATAGTATTTGAGTATCAGATGTCGTTCATAATCTTTGATACCCAATTTGGTGCGCAGGGTATGGAAAATATTGGTGTAATCTGGTATTGTTTGGTCCCTTTCCTGATGCAGCGTAGTCCATCTTATGTACTAGTCCTCATAGATTCAAACGTGGTGGTGTTATTCTTTAATGGCATCCCTGAAGGAATCCCATGTGGGGGCAACCACAAATATTGCAGATTCCTCTATGGTCCTTTGCTCAGAGTAAGTATCCCACCAGTCCTTAACATGGGGGATGACCTTGAGGAGTGCAAAAGTAATAATTTCCCTATCGTAAAAATTGTGGACCGAAAAATACCCTTCGAGAAGATTAAACCATTTATCTACAACATACGCATCTATCAGTCTTCAAATAATGGAATATCAAAATTTACTTGTACCTTGAAGGGGGTTGCATGGTCTCTTAATGAAGATGCGTCTCTTGTGGGCAATCGCCGAAGGATCTGTGCGGATTTTTCCATGATTTCCTTCCTTTGTCACACAAGGAATTCCTCGAGCAACAATTGAAAATCATCTCATACTCCATCATATTTCTTCTTCTCCCCCATGAGTTGTTGTTGGGCTCGGTGTGACTAATCTTGCAAAGGATCGACTAATTTGAGTCCCAAATTCAAGGATATCCTTCTCCATCATATTTATTTTCATCCCCTATTATTTGTTGTCAGACTCAATGCGATCGATCTTGCAAAGGATCAATTGGTTCGATTCCCAACTTCTTGTACCTAGATCTTGTCGGGGACTTGCATGAAGAAAAATAAATGAAGAGAAGACCACTCTGATACCATTGATCTAGATTTATGAGAAAAATGAAATGACTAATAGACTAAATACAATAACATATAGATACATAGAACAACAATAGATATCTAGTGAATAATAACTTCTATTGAATAAATAAAATAGGTTGAAACTGTAAAACTGCAGAACTAAAAACAACTTGCTCGAATGGTGGTAGCTATCTCTAAGATAAGATGTGGCTGTTGTATGCTTCTATTTGAGAAGAATTATTACAGTGACACTCTAGAGGCCTATTTAACCTTACTCATGAATACCAAAACCATAGACATCCAAAAACCTAACCCTAGGATATGAAACACCGAAAGTTATGTGGGCCTCGATGGGTAAGTTGGTACCTGAACTTCCCGAGGTCGTAATGTTTTCATAAGACCTCTATGTTAGGCATGTGATAACCCATTGGAAATATTTTTTCGAGAACTACACATTATGTCATCAAACTCTCACTCTATCTATAGTTCAACTATGGAAAGCAAAAAAAAACATTGTTTAGGGCCCCAAAATGACCCTGGAAGTACATAAAGATGTACTGACATTAAAACTTCCAAAATAAGCTAGTTGGAATAGGTGGGCAGCCACCAAGATCCACCTGAATGTTGTGTAGGGATTCAAGATATCCCTGAAAGTGCAAAACCCACAATTACAAAGAAATGTTATCATTACATAGAAATGTGTTGAACTAAAAACTATCAAGAGGAGCCAGTTGGAATAGGTGGGTGGCCACCAATATCCACCTAGATCATATATAGAAGGTTCATTTAAGGAATAATGTGCTTATTCACCCACCTTACTTTGTTTAGACCCAGAAGCCAATTTCCAATGCACAAAACCTACTCATGGCACTCATATTCCACTTAGATTAAAAAAAAACCTAACCATGGCCTCAAGAATTATTAATGGTGAAGGATCGAGATACATTCTCATTTATGAAATTTGTGTTGGTTGTGGAGCTTGATTATTTTCCTGATTCAAAAGTCTTGTTTCAACCGTGTTTGGATCCCATTTCCCGATGGGGGCTTGTGGGGGGGGGGAGGGGTTCCCTTCCCCTCCCCCACATCTCTCACCAGAGGGGTGGTGAGAAATTTTGGAAATTTTGGATCCCCCCTAGCGGGGGTTCGGGGGTAGCACCCCAAAATATAATTTTTTGAAAAATTTTCATTGTAAAATATTGTAATTTCATAGTTAGTATTAACCATTTATTATAAGGTCGTAGATTTGACAGTAGAAGTTGTGTTAGAGATTTTTTCCCTAGAAGGCAACCCTCTTTTGTGTATGTGGGTATTGTATTGCGACTATGTAAGTGAGTGTATATTGTATTCTAAGAGAGAAGTATGTGAGAGAAACAAGACAAAGTTACAACGGGTGTGTTGTAGGTTGTATCCCTTCATTTACTATATAATAATAAAGGAAGGACCTGAGAATTTCTCTGGTGGGCATAGACCACATGACTGGGTGAACCACTTATATATGTGTCTCTATTGTATTGTGTATCTTCTACGTTTTATTTCCACATTTGTTTTTATTTTATTGTTGAGTGATCCTATTTTATTTTTTCTAACAATTGGTGATGGAGTGAAAGGTAACTCGGAGTAAAAGATGGTTCCTAGTTCGAGTGGAACAAAGTTACCGACTTAATGAGAACTATGACCTCAAAACAAAAACTCTAGCCCTTAAAACCCATTTTTTTGCACTAAAAACATGAAAATCAACCCCAAATAAAAAAGTGGTGTTACTAGTAGCACCATTTTTTTCAACGGGATCAAAATTACAAAAATTTTCAAGCACAGTCTTCAAAAATCCTACAGTATCTCGGAAAAAACTTAAAATGAACACCCAAATAAAAAAGTGGTGCTACCGATAGCACCATTTTCTCTAACAGGGTCAAAATTACAACATTTTTCAAGCATGGCCTTCAAAACTCATACAGTAGCTCAGAAAAACCTTAAAATCAACACCTAAATAAAAACAAATGATGTTACCTAAAGAAAAATGTTTTTTTCTAAACTTTAAAATTATAGTTAATTATGACATAATTGAAATAAATAAAAATCCCTATGCAAATAAAAAACCCAAAATTGGATCCTAAATGGTCACTTGAATATTTTTTTACTAATTCTTATTTTTTCTTAATTTATATTAAAAAAAATAAAGAGAAAGGAGAAAATCTTCGTAATGTGGAAAAAAAAACTAAAAAAAAATAAAGAGAAAGAAGAAAATCTTCGTAATTTTTTTTATGAATAAAAAAACACATTTAAAAAGATATATTCAAAACCCCAATTAAAAAAAGTTTGTGGAAAAAAAAACTAAAAAGAAATGAAAAAAATTTAAAATATCCATGCAAAAGAATAATTTTATTTTTATTTTTTGGTAAAAAAAAATAATAAAAAAACTTTAAAAAAGTCAAAAAAAAAATTCCAAAAAATTGCTAAGCTAAATCTTTATATTAAAAAACTTAAAAAAAATTGAAATATATATATAATTTCATGGGAGGGATGTTGGGGTTGTATATCGGCCGAAAGGTCCGGGAGGGCGATGCCAGACATCGCCCCAACCCCCATGCAGGCCAAAACCCGGTCCTGTGGTGCCACCATGAGATTGGGGCCTGGCCCCCAAAAACTTTCCCATGAAATTATTATTATATATATATATA
>ML785126.1:158666-244086 GCA_009831015.1 Picea engelmannii | reverse complement strand
CAGAATGCAAAACCAGTTAGTACACCTTTGGCCAACCATTTCAAATTAACTAAGGAAATGTGTCCCAAGACACAGGAGGAGATAGAATACATGTCTAGGGTCCCATATTCATCAGCAGTTGGCAGCTTGATGTATGCAATGGTCTGCATAAGACCAGATATTGCACATGCGGTGGGAGTTGTGAGAAGGTATATGAACAATCCAGGTAAAGAACATTGGGAGGTAGTAAAGTGGATTCTTAGGTATTTGAGAGGTACTACTACACATGCATTGTGTTTTGGAGGTTCAGACACTTTTCTACAGGGATATGTTGATTCAGATATGGTAGGTGATAAAGACAGCAGGAGGAGCACCACAGGGCATGTTTTTACTATAGGTGGAACAATAGTAAGTTGGATTTTGAAACTGCAAAAGGTTTTTGCACTTTCAACAACAGAGGAAGAGTATGTTGCTGCTACAGAGGCTAGTAAGGAAATGATTTGGTTACAAAGGTTTATGGAGGAATTGGGAAAGAAGCAAGAGAACAGTCGGTTGTACTGTGACAGTCAGAGTGCCATTCACCTTGCAAAGAACTCAGCCTTCCATTCAAAGACTAAGCATATACAATTGAGGTACCACTTCATACGATCCGCCTTGGAAGATGGACAATTGNATCCTGCAGACATGTTAACAAAGGGAGTAACCAGGGAGAAACTGAGTTCCTGCTCAGTTTCAGTTGGTCTTCAAGAATGAATATGAAGATGAGAAATTTGCCAGGTCCAGGAAGGTTCAGAGTCCAACATATACAAAAGTGGTGGAGTTGTTGAGATAAGTCTCCAAGTGGGAGATTATTGGTTGTGGAGCCTAATTATCTTCCTGATTTAGAGGTCTTTTACTTTCAGCCATGTTTATACCCCATGAAGTATTTACACCCCAGAAGTATGTACACTCTTCCATGCGGGGGAGTGCAGAGGGAGGGTATCCCCTTTGCAGGGTCCAGGGGGGCTATCCCCCCGGCTGGGAGGTCTGGGGGAAAGCGGGGGTTCGGGAGCGAAGCCCCTGAAGCAAAAATTGCCTTGTAAAAGTATATTGTAATTTCATTGTAAATTTGGACCGTTCATTATAAGATTGCAGATCTAATAGTAGAGATTATGTTAGGGTTTTTTTCCCTAGAAGGAAACCCTCTTTTATGAGGGAAATGCATCGCAACTATGGTTTATGGTGAGTATTGTATTCTGAGAGAGGAGACTGTGAGAGAAAAAAGAGGAAGTTACAACAGGTTTTGTTGTAGGTTGTATCCCTTCATTTGCTGGATAATAATAAAGGAAGGACCTGGCAATTTCTCTGGTGGACGTAGCCCACACTAGGTGAACCACATAGATCTGTGTCTCTCTTGTATTGTGTGTCTTCTGTGTTTTGTCTCTGCATTTGTTTTATTTTATTGCTCCGCGGTCCTGTTTTTCTAACACTCTTCACGATTTGCTACTCTTGTTTCTTCTTGGATGCATTCTTCCCATAGACTATCAAACTTCAGTTTCTCCATTTTGACACAGATCGTTTGGATGAATGCATCCCAAGGTATTGTGAGAACATTTAGGGCCATCATTATGAGTTCATCTTCATCTATGGTATCTCCAATAGCTTTTAACTGTTATTTGAATTCTAAGATTCTAGAGAAGTATTCCTGAATTGTTTCTCCTTTCTGCATCCTTGTATTCTTCAGTTGAGTTCTTAGATTCATATTTTGGTTTATGTTATTTCCTTCATATAGTCTGGTCAAGGAATCAAACATTTATTTTGGAGTCTTCTTAGATGACACATAAGAAATCAGGTGGTCTTTGATTGAATCTGCAATGATTATTTTGGCCCTCATTGTGTCCTTTTGATGTTTTTCCTTTTCTGCAGCATTGACGGGGTCTGGTACTTCTTCTTTGACAAATCTTGCTAGGTCATTCTCTTCAATAATGAGGCCAATCCTATACTTCCATGCACATAATTTTTCCACTCCTTCTAGCTTGTCAACAAGCTTAATGCTTGCAGACATCTTTACCTAGAGCTAGGAAAATGACCGAAAAAATGAAAGTCCTCAAAATCAAAATCTGAACTTACTAGGAGGTGTGCTTGGCTGAGACGAGTATCTTGGTGTGTTTGGATCTAAGTAAATCCAACTTTTTCTCCTCCAAATTTGATTTGTGTATTTTTGGACTGGTGCTTCTGGTTTTTTGGTACCTCTAGTACTCTTGTACTTCTGCTACACTTGTTGTCTGGTACTTTTGGTACTTTGTGAAACTATGGTTTCACTTTCTGGTAGATCCAACCACTGAAAATGTGCACTGAGAGTTCCAAAGTGATCCTTAGGGGAGGGCACACTTTTCTAGATGGTTTTGGGGCTGAAAAGCTTCACCATCAAAACACCCTAATTTTCATGTATGGAAACAGTGACGTTTTTCACTCTTGTGAAAGATGCTTCCTTCAGTTTGGCTCTGATACCATGTTAATGTTTAAGCCATTATTATAGTTCTTTGAATATTAGATAGTTACAATATAATAATACAAAATCACCAAGAAATACACAATCACAAGAGACACAACATTTATCCTGGGAAACCCTCCAGGGGAAGAAAACTCAGCAAAACTTCCTTATTATAGATAGCCAATACAATGCCAAGAGATATCTTAAACTAATATAGAATATCCTCTCCAAGATATGTGCCACTCTCTCTCCTTCTTCTCTAATTGCAGATCTGAAACTTGTCTCACGAAATGAGCAAGTGAGTTGTGTGTCTAAGTGAGGTGCCAGCCTCCTTATTTATATTAGACTGGCACGTGTGAGGTGTCTCTTCACTGGCAGGGCCGAATTCTCCAACTGGGTGGTTATAACCACCTTTATTATGTTCTGGGGCCTCTTTAATATCTATTGGGGCCGAATTCTTATTCTGCCTATTATAATTATCATTTGACCAATCCGCAAAAGGGGATTTGGTTCTATTACAATAGCCGACATGATCAATCCATAATTGGGATTGATCCAATGAATAATATATCAAATAATAAAAAGAATACTCTTTGCAGTTACATTATTTGAACATGTATGGCTTTATATCCACTCTCACTTCCATTTCAAATAAATACTATGATAGGCTAATGGCATTGGAACTTGGCTTCTCTTTCTCGATTTCTTTTGTCAACTCCTTTTCTAGGTCTTCATTATATCTCGGTTTTTCCTCGTATCTGATCACTACGTTAGAGAATCCAACCTCCCTAAATGGTATGATCTTGTTTGCAAGATTTTCCATGAGGAGGGTCATATTGTAAGAGATATCATATTAGAACCACCATTAGGAATCATCATTTGAAAGTTATTGATTGCATGGATATATCACAAGGTCTCTTCAGCATTTCGACAATGAATAAAAGTATGGGTGTTGCCACCATTGACTAGGATAATTACATTCAATTGCTTTATATAGATAATTAACTTAAGGGTTTCGAGATCAGAGATACAGGTGAGAGAATTTAGAGAGATAAGTGGTTAAACTTCTAGTGGATCAAAGGGTGGGCTATGATCATCGGCCAGGGTAGCACTTCATAAGGGGAAAAATAACCATCCTCTTTTGAAATGCCCATAAAAATATTTTTCTCCTTACATTTGTTCCCCAAAAAACATTTTTCATCACATTTATATAAAATACACTTAATTTGGAATTCAACCATTTTTTCCAAGGTTAATTTCTCAATCTTAAGAGGAGGGGAAAGAGGGGCTTCATTGGTGGGAAGGAAATGGGGAATAAAGGATGCCTTTTTTATTCAAGAAGAGACTACCTATTATGCTTCCTTGGTGTGGCGTGTAGCTTCAAGAAAGGCTTGGGGGAAAGCCATTAGGACATGAGTTCGAATGCCATCCTTAATACCACTAATAAATAATTCACATAAGAAGTTTTCAAACATTCCTTTAGTTCAGAAAGCCAATTTTTCAAAAATGGTGATGTATTGTTTCACTATATGAGACTATTTAATATTGGTCAAATGACCCATATGATGTTTTTCTATGCCAAAGCATTAATAAATCTTTACAATAAATTGGGTCCAAGCAATATACCCTCAGTTTGAATTTTTATGCGATTGCTACCATTGCCATCATTTGGTATCCAAATAAAGGAAATCGATACAAATTTTGATCAAGTCATCAATAATTCCATGCAATGGGAAATAATGTTCCATTTGAGTGACCCAACCTGTGGGGTCTGAGCCATCAAATCTATTCACCTCAACTTTGGGAAGATAGAGTTCAAGATTAAGGGGGTTATAATGAAAGTACATGGAATGGGATGAGTCAATGCCCTCTTGGTGTGAAGGTTGTGCTGAGGAGATAGCATCGTGGTATTTAGTAATCACGACTATCAATTTGTCCACAACTATAGAGAGGGTGTCCAGTTGGGTGAGCCAGGAAACTATGGTAGAAATATTTTAATTAAGGTTAGAGATATCTTTCTTGGTTTGATCATGGGATTTTTCCAAGGCAGTGATGTGGCTATCAAGTTCTTGGCGGTGAGTGTGTTCCATCAAGGAGATAAGTAGGAAAGAATAGGGAGGGTGGTTTCATACAAAAGGGCTTATGAGAGAGTGGGTGGGTCCACAAAAAAATGCTTATGAGAGAGGGGTATCATTACAATCAATGGGAAGAGAGGAATCCATTGGGATAGGTCCCAAATAAGGGTTCCATTGGGACCACTATATATATATATATACTCCTACAGAGTTATATTCCTATCTGAATAATACTACAGTGAAAGAATGTCCAAATTCTAATAGTTAAAATTGCGTAGGAATTTTGTGGCCTAGATGTAGGAAATGGGGTTGCACACACTGGATGTGCAAAATTTCCACTTTGTTTATTTTCTGTTATGTTCCAGCAGCAAAGGTTAGGGTTTTGAGGGTTTCTATGAAGAAGGTATTTCCCCATGCTATATCTCTCTACTATACCAGTGGGGTCCAAGAGTAGTACTTGACCCAATATCTCAAGCCTCTAACTAAGAATGATCAATTGTACCCTTATTCATACTACCCAATCACCTAGGTTCGTAAGAGTATTCTTCCCAAGTGTTGTTCTTTGTGCTACTATAGTAGTCAAGCAGTCGATTGGTTAATCTACAACCATTTTCAGGAGGCCTATGTGACTCCCTATATACTCGAGGGCATGTGGGAGTGAATGGCCATGTATAGGTGTTGTCTAATGCGATACTACTCGAAGGGGTACCGACATGGGTTATAGAGGTTTCCAACCAGGTGAAATAATGTGTCTAGTAACCACATGAATCCATCTATATTTCATGTGTGTATTCTTCCCCAACCAAAGTTTTACCCACCGAATGACAAATCACAGTGCTTTAAAGACGTCGACACACGTCTCTAGCCTAATTTTTTTTTTCTAAAAAAATGCAAAGGAAAGGGCTCTGATACCACTTGTAATGTACCAGAAGGAAATATGCAGAGCATACATACAATTTTTATCACAATTGTTAGCAAAAATAACGAAATAGTAAGAACAATTATATAATTGATCCAAAATATTATACCTTTATTATCATCAAAGAAAATTTATCTTTCCTCTTCAAGGGGGGAAAAATCCAATAGAGCAAAGGTCGAGCACAAATGAATTCCCCAGAAAACTTTTCCATGCTTTCTACCCCTATTTATATTGCTTCTATCTTCTAGAGAACATTCTAGAGGTAGAACCTTCTAGTATGTCTTCTTACAATAGACGTGCTCACATTATTACATAGGCCTTATTTACCATTGCTAGTCTTTATTACATAGAAAAATATATTATTCTATCTACTTCAGGGGTTAGAGAGGTTATGAACCTAACAATTTCCCTTTCCCATATGTATCTTTCTCCTATCAATGTAAAACCATATTCAACAACTGTTAGATAAAGTAACCATAAAACAACTAAATAATTTTAAGAAAACATTTATGCATTAAAAGAAATTGAAATACATACAATACAATCAATTAACTAATATAGCATCGGAGAAAAATACATATTTACAACTCCATGATAAGTTTAAATGCACTGTTGTCCTCCTTCGGGAAACATTCAATGTTTTTTTATTTGTGCGTGTGGAGAGAGAAATTTACATTTCTTTGTTTATAGATGGGAAGTGTACAATTCATCACGAAATAAGAAAATACATTGTATATATGAAATTTCAGTTATACAAAAATAATAGAGGCTTTTGTGTATGAAATATATGCACATGACCTTTTCTTTCATTCTAATCTAAAGACACAATTCAATAATCCACACATAGATAAATTTTGCTAAATAAGCAATTGCCAATGTTAATGTTGTGGAAAAAATTTAAGATGTCTTTACAGATTTTAAATTGTACTCTATTCAAACTATAGTTTATGAATTATTCTACTTTCACTCTTACTATTTTCTTTGTCGGGTGACAATATGATTTTCTTCACACTCTCTAACCATGTGATTACACATTTCATTTATGTAAGTGAATTATCTATAAATCCCACAAAATTTCCCAAAGTGGTTAGCCTTTCATCAATAAAGATCATGCTCCTTTGTTTTGATGATTTTCTTTTCTACTACTATAATTTGTTAAAATAACATATATCAACATTCTCTTCACATATCTAGCCAAGATCATTCAATCTCCATATTTGTACAATGGTCAAACATACTCCATATCTAATCAAGATCATTCAATCTCCATATTTGTACAATGGTCAAACACACTCCATGAGCTCAACTTTGCAATTGTATTAAACTTTTACACTTCCCATGAAAAACAATCTCATCACATGTATTGAGAACAAAGCAATATGATATGTGTCCATTCAATACAAAATTGATGTTCAACTCAAAAGGTGGATTGAGGTTGGGGTTTCACTAGATGTTTGAACTATATTTTAACCTCCATATTATCTTTACTCACATGCTCATAATAGCATTGGGTTCGTGGAGCATGAAAACAATTTTTTTTTTTTAAACTAAAAATATTGTTAATATCAAATATCTTTCTTTTTAACCTAAATTTTATGTTTTTATATTAACTATTGTATTATGTTCATAATTTTTTAGCATTTTTAAAAGATTCAGTTAACATGTTTACTTTTTAACATTTACTTAATATGCTTAAAAAATTACTGTGTGACCATCTAATTGTCATGTTTAAATGATTAACAAACTTAATTGAAATTACAAATTTACATCACTATTAACTTTTTATCATTTTACAGTATTAGATTTACATTTGTGCCAAGTTTACTTATGGCAAATCCATAATTACAATCGTTTCATATTCTTCAATTTATTATTTTGTAGTTTATCTTCATGGATTTTGAGTTGATGACTGAAGCCTCGACCTATAAAATTAAACGGGTTTCATTAAATATGCCTGAAGTTTTACCAACCATAAGCCTTTCCACATTCACCATCAGCGAGTTAGCCACTGTGCTAGTATATTTACAAACATTCTACAATTGTAATTTTCTTATCCAAGATAACATTGTTTACTCAATGTCTAAATGAGAAGTGAACCCCACACAATATGTTGACAAAGAAACAATCAAGTCTAAGTTATTTGCTAAAGCAATTGTTCCTTCTCTCTGAGTAATAACCCGTTAGACATTTCTTCATTGTTCATGACTCATGTTTGATTCCCTTCGATGGGGCCAATAACACTCACAACTATTTCCTTCTGTGTAGAATAAATATGCAAAACAAACACCACGGTGAGGCTACGCTCACTTCTCACTTATTCAATGAAGACATATTACATCCTTATATAGGAAAAGACTCTACCGATTCGGTTACATGCAAACCAAAGACAACTAGACTCTTAACTAAGAACTGACTCTTAACACACCTACAACTAACTCTCACAACTGAATCTTATAACTGGTGCTTACAACTGGCGCTTACAACTGGCGCTTACTCCATTATTTCCAAGTCTCCCCCTTAATGGAGAATGGATTGACTTATACACCTAACATCTCCCTAAACAGTTCAAACTTAATCTTTCCAAGAGGCCTAGTGAAAATATCAGCAGCATTTTCACTAGTATTACAATACATAAGAGCTATTTCATTTGACAAGAACTTTTCTCAAACAAAATGAAACTGAGCTTCAACATGTTTTGTCCTTGCATGAAAAATCAGATTCTTCACAATATTGATTGAACTTTGATTATCACATCTGATCATCGTAGGTTCCTTTCATTCTTCTCCAACATATTGAAGAAGTCTTCTTAACCAAACAACTTAACAAGTTGTTGGACACAAGGCTTTATATTCTGCTTCAGTAGAAGACAAAGATACAATAGGCTGCTTTTCACTGCTCCATGAAACAACCCCAGATCCAATGTTGCACGCATATCCAGTGGTTGATCTTCGATCATCCAGATTTTCATCCCAATCAGAATTTGAATAACCTGTCAACTCAACATCAGATGCATCAGTATATTTAATACCATAATCAAGTGTACCTTTTAGATACTGGATTACTTCACGAGGTTTCTCCATGAACTGACTTAACACACTCACAGAATATGAAATATTTGTTCTAGTTGTGGTGAGATAATTTAGACTACCCACCATTTGTCTATACACAGTGCCATTCACCTCCTTCAAATCATCATCAAAAGAAAGTTTCACATTCTACTGCATGGGAACAATGGAAGACTTACACTGATCCATTTTAAATCTCTTAAGTATTTCTCTGATATACTTACTTTGACAAACAAAAGTTTGGCTTGCATTTCTCCAAACTTCAAGACCTAGGTAGTAATGTAACTCACCAAGATCTTTCATTTCAAATACCTTTGATAATTTCTCCTTGATTTCATTAATTAACTTCTCTACATTTCCTGTAATTCTTAAATCATCAACATATCATGAAGTCAATAATATATACCCCTATTCATCAAATTTGGTATACAAACTTGGATCACTTTTGCTCCGCATAAAACCCTGTTGAAGAAAGAAAGAGTCTATCTTTTCACACCATGACCTAGGTGCCTATTTTAGTCCATACAAGCTTTCTTTAAATTACACACTAAGTGTTCTTTCCCTTTTCAACAAACCCTTCTGGTTGAGTAAGGTAAACCTCTTCCTTTAACTCACCATTCAAAAATGCAGATTTAACATCTAACTGATGCAACTTCCAATGTTACTTTGTAGCTAAAGAAATTAACATTTTGATAGTATTCAATTTAGCTACTGGTGCAAATGTTTCAGCATAATCAATACCTTATGTTTGTGAATACCTCTTTGCCACCAGTCTAGCCTTATACTTATCTATACTACCATCTAATTTAAAATTGGGTTTGTATATCCATTTTAATACAATGGGCTTCTTATGTTTAGGCAATTCAGTCAATTCGCAAGTATTGTTTTTCATTATAGATTCATATTCTTCCTCCATTGCATTTCGCCATTCATCATGTTCATTAGCTTCATCAAAACTCATGGGTTCTATGACATTTGAAATGCTACTCATTAGGGCATAGTCTTTATACCTCTTAGGAAGCCGAATCTGTCTTGAAGATCTTCTCAACTGATTATCTTCCTCCCCACTTTGTGAAGATCTGCCTTCATGTCTAGGTGAACTGTGACTTCTTGAATTGTCCATATCACTGAGTCCTTCTTGTTGTTGTTGCTGCTGTCACTACGGGGATTGTTGTTGCTATGTGGGATGTTGATCTTCTTTAACTCCTTCATCAAGAAGTCTCTGCCATTCTTCATGACTGTTGTCGTCATGATTTCCTACTTCCTGCTCATGGAAAAGTACATCTCTACTTGCAAATACTTTGTGATTAGCAGGATCAAACAATTTGTATGCTTTAAATTCAGAACAATACCCAATGAAAGTACATTTAATGGCTTTAGCATCCAATTTCCTCATATTCTCCTTTGGAATATGAACAAAAGCCTTACACCAAAATACTTTCAAATTATGAACTGAAGGTTTGGAACCATTCAAAGCTTCGAAAGGAGTAACATTATCAAGACACCTTGTTGGACTTCTATTCTTTAAATAAACTACAGTATTTATGGTTTCAACCCAAAATGCATTTGAGAGATTCTTACCTTTCATCACACTGCGTGCACACTCTACCAGAGTTCTCTTTTTCCTTTCAGCGACTTCATTTTGCTATGGAGTGTGAGGTACTGTAAACTGGTATACTATTCCATTATCTTTGCAATATTTGTTGAAGTCCCCTGATTTATACTCTCCCCTTGATCTAAACGAAGGATTTTGATGGATTTTCCTATCTACTTTTCCACCATGGTTCTGAATTCCTTAAAGTACTCGAAAACATCACTTTTTCATCTAAGGAAGTAAACCTAGGTGTATCTCATGTAATCATCAATAAATAATAGAAAGTAAAATGCACCTCCTAAAGACCTAGTCTGCATAGGCCCACAAACACCAATATGCACAAGATCTAACACATCTCTCTTTTTCTTATTAGGATTAGAGGGGAATTCATCTATGTGCATCTTTCCTAATGCACATCCATAACAAGCAACCTTCTAATTCTTTAACATGGGAAGTCCTTCAACCATATTATTTTTTTGTAATAACAATAAACCAGGATGACTGATGTGTCCATACCTTTGATGCCAAAGAATCTCTGTTGGCATAGTTGCAGAAGTTAGTGCCTGATGTGATTTTCTGGTAACATCAAGTTTGTATAGACCTCCTACTCTGACTCCCATTGCAAAATTTTGGAAGTGGTCCAGCAGATCCTTCATTATGCAATAATTCTTGAAGAATTCAACCTTCAATTTCTGATCTGTAATGGTGGACACAGAGATGAAACTTTTCTTTATTCTTGGCACATACACCACATTGAGAATGTGACGAACAGTACCATTCAGAAATGTCACAGGAATTTCTCCATGTCCCTTGATCTGATGAGCACGATCATCTCCAAGATATATGTTGGCACCATTCTGTGTTTCTTTGAAATTAGCGTACAAATTTTTATTGCAAGTCATATGTATTGATGCTCCAGAATCGACAAACCAGGCATCAGAATCATCTGTTTCAGCAGATAAAGCAACGTTAGACAAAAATAGCCTAAGATCCCATGAGTCAAAATTAAGGGATTCATCAATATCATCACTAGCAATAAATAATCTGAGATCTTGATTTGAAGATTTTTCTGCATAATGACCTCAATGTGTTCTAGGTTTATTCCTAGCCTCATCACTTTTCTTCTTATGACATTCTTTAACCATATGTCTAGGTTGACCACAATAAAAACAACTCTTAGACTCATTCCTATCAGATTGCATACCTTGATTTGGATATTTTCTTCTCTGCGATGAACTACCTCTCTGCCATGAACCGCCTCTTTGCCATGAACTGCTTCCTCAGCCTCTTACTCCTGATCTCCCTCTCGCAGATCTATTATTTGACCATGGTGCCAAATATTTACTCAGAGGCTTCAGATTCCCATGCCTCTCTTCCTCTTGCAGCAAAATACCTGTCAGTTCTTCAAACGTAGGAGGTTTCTCCCTTGCTACGAGACTTGTTATGAACATTTGATAATCTTCTAGAATACCATTTAAGGTAATAGTGACCAAATCAGTGTTGGAAATAGTTTCCCCTATATTTACTAGCTTGTCCTTCACCTCTTTAATACGACCCAAAAATGAACTAACAAATTGATTTCCATCCATCTTAATCCCTAGCAATTTAGTTTTTAGGAACAAAATGCAATTTGTGTTGCTAGTTTCATAAAATGCTTTAAGTGTTGTCCATGTTGCAACAAAAGTTGTAGCTTCTCTAATATGTGGAATTATGTTATCTTTAACAGACATGTGCAACAATACCTTTGCCTTGTTTTCTCTCTTCTCCCAGTCTTGGATCTGTGCTACTATCACACCTGCAGCCACATCAGGTTTCAGTTCAGTTCCCTTCACAATGTTCCAGACACCATAGCCCTCCATGAGCATTTGCATCTTGAATTTCTAGTTAATGAAATTCGAGCCATCTAGCTTGTTGGACTTGTTGAGGTAGGTCTCCACCAACAGATTCTCCATCGCTGCAAGTTAGTCTCTGCAAGTGAATTACCAAGGATATGCAACTTTATGTCGCTCTGCCTTCAGATACCACCGATCCATCTCAATCTTGACTACCAACTTTCTTAAGAGAAAACTTTAAAAACAAAAAACCTTAACACCACTTTATATATAAAAATAATATATAAATTTCACATACATCCACTTGAAATACACATACATAAATGTATAACTCCCTCTTCACCTTTTTATATAAAAGATATCTACTTTAAATAATAAAAAAATCAGGATTCTAAAATATATACATGCCATTTCTCATTTTCATGCACTTCACATGTCATGTCACTCTTTTTCAAAACTCATGCAATCCTCAAAAACTACGCATGCCAATAAACTCATGCATGCTTTGATTATGCATGCTCCAATCCTCATGCATCAAAGTTTCTTCACGCACCTTTCAACAAAAAAGAACAAAGGACTGCATGTAAATGAAGTAAACGTAGCTGCAATACACCAACAAAATAAACTCTCACGAGCTCACACTTTCCACAGAGAAAAATTGGTCATACGCTTATTTAACTCCACAAGTTGAGCGCTAGCGCTTTCGGAGAGAAGGCGGGGAGCGCTATAACACTGAGCGAGAGTGGGTGCACTGGCGTGAGTGCACTAACACTTTCAGACGCGAACGAAGGGAGTTGTTGGCCTCTGATTGTTTTAAATTCGTAAGTTTGAGAGAGCTCAGCGCTCCTCTCACGCTGCATGGGGAGTGCTCAATGCTCCTACTCAAATTTAATTTGAGCTCTTACACTCATAGAGCTGGCTCTCTTGAATCCTCAATCTCTCTCTGATACCAAGATAAAATATACAAAACAAACACCATGGTGAGGCTACACTCACTTCTCACTTATTCAATGAAGATAGATTACATCCTTATATAGGAAAAGACTCTACCGAGTCGGTTACATGCAAACCAAATACAACTAGACTCTAACTAAGAACTGACTCTTAACACACCTACAACTGACTCTCACAACTAAAGCTTATAATCCGTGCTTACAATTGGTGCTTACTCCATTATTTCCAAGTATTGGTAGAGGTGCGATTGGTAGAGAAGCTAAATATACATATACGAAGAGCGATTGTTGAGTTAAGACTACTACATCAAAAGGAAATTGGGATTTCAAATAGTTCTCCATGAGTAAAATAGTAATTGATTTGAAAAGTTTTGCTACGGAAATTATGAACATTTTGAAAGTTCAAAACAGTGCACAGAAAAATTGGGGTTTGCATATCTTTTTATTGTTGCTCTAGTTTTTCTATGTCAATCTAAGGAAATTAATTAATTTTGTTTCATATGTATAAAGTTTTGAACCCTGAGAAATTAATCAATTTTGTTTCAATCTGCAGCAAGATTTGGACACCTTTAGGAACATGCAAAACCTTGGGATAATCTTGTATTGGGTATAATTCCATTGCTCTGTATTGCATTTTTCTTTCTACAGGTGAACAAATTCTTGTCTTTGAGTTCATTTCTAGCGGGAGTTTGTATGATCGACTGCACAAAAACTAGGGTCTTACAAGTCCACTATCATGGGCTGCTCATATGGACATAGCATTTTAGGTTGCCGTGGCTTTGCAATACGTTCATGAAGAAGAAAACCCTCCTATCTTGCACCGTGATGTTAAGTCTACAAATGTTTTGCTGGAGGCCGATAACTGTGCTAAATTGGCTAATTTTGGACTATCAAAGTTATGGTTACATGGATCACTGCTATTAGGGGAAGTTATGGTTACATGGATCTACAATACATGAAAACACGCAGATATTCGGCCAAGAGTGACGTATATAGCTTTGGTGTGCTACTGCTGGAACTTCTAACAGGTTTAAAATCACTACAGGAAGAAACGCCTCTCGCAGAATGGACTCAATCATATCATTTAAGTGAAGGCATGGAAATATTCATGGCAATTGTTGATCCAAATGTGATAGAACAAATTAACGCAATGGTGTTAAATATAATGTAACCTCAACAGGATGATTGTACACTGCCAGCTGTCCTGGCCAGTTGTACCTTCTATTCTTGATTTTCTTGAACCTATTTAGCTCAACTATTTCCCTTTGCATGGTACTTCTTCAAAACTTCTTCAGACTTACTTCTCATTGTACTCTTCTTCATATATTCTAATATATGGTTTTATGTTCTATTCTTTCTCCCTGCATTTCTTGCTTCACAATTTATCAGCAATAAGCCTCTTCACACAGTCTAGAGAGCAACACAATCCTCACAATGAAGAGATTCACGGATCTTGAGAGCACGCAACACAGTCTTTTCACAAGGATTGGAAAGTTGTCCATCATACTCTCAAAAGATCCTCACAGGAAACTTCCACAAGGAAGCAGACCGTCAAATGCTCAAAGATCAGCGTAAGAAGCTCATGCGCTGAAGCAGAGCGTACAATGCTCGAAATAATGAGGAAGAAGAGATTGCAGAAGGAAGAAACAATAAATATTCTTGTAATCTTTTCAAGAATCATCAAGATTCACGAAGAAGAGCTGCAGGATGGAAGCACATTCAAAGAATTCAAAGAATTCGTTCAAAATCGTTAAAGTTTCCTGCAAAAGGCAGAAACGTTGAAGATTTCTCGCACATTTGTCAAGTTCATGGAAGATTGTTAAAGAAAGAAGAAGCATTTAAAGAAATGTAGGAATTCTTCAAATCTATCAAAGATTGTAGCAGAGAACAAAGAACACATGAAATTCTTTCAAATATTTGAAAGATTCACAAATTTTTCTTCCGTAGGAGAAAATTTCGTCAAATTCAGCAAAGATCATGTCCAATGTGCAAAAAACAGTCATTGAGGCCGTAAGATTCATCCTACGAATGGATCCGAAGTGGGAAACCAGTTCAAAAGGGATGAGGAGAGCACGGAAAAGGAGAAATACTTTCTGTCGTTAGATCTTGTACAAAGGACCGATAGTCGTTGGATCAGTGAGAAAGTGCACGAGGTTTAATCCTCTGGAGCGCCAAGGAGAAATTTTCGACTTGTGAAGTCGCGAAATCCCAACATCATCTAGACCATCCATCAAGAAACACGTGGCAAGATCGCGGCATTTCCCTGACCCACAAGGAGTAAAGGTCAGAATACTGGCGTGAGAATTCATGAATCGTGAAATCATGAGTCATTCTGGACCGTTGGATCGAGAAAGATTGTGATCCGCCGATCTTATCCCATCGCAAAATCAGGAATCGGGAGTTGGACGAGCAAAGGTGATTTCACTACAAAACTCCGATACATGATATCGTGAAATCCCGAGAGGACTTGTGAGTTGTCCATCTTAGAGGACAGGTGGTAGAAGATCCAAGTGTCGTCAAATCGGCATATCAGAGTTCGTGGTTTTGAAAGACTGTCGCAACAAGAACTCTAACCTCGCGAAATCACGATTCACAAAATAGCGATAAGATCACAACCGTCCATTTGTTCAGACATGTGGCGGACATTGAGGAAACCATCGGTGTTTAGGCAATCGGGTTTTTCAAGTTGACATAAACTTTGGAGTTGCAAGTCACAAAATCATGAAACAACAAGGATCGTCCATCTTTAGGGGATGCGTGGCGTAAATCCAAGGAATCGAAAAAGTCTCGAAAAGGAAAGGGCCATCGACACATTGGGATTCAGCATTTTGTGAATCCTGAGGACAAGAAGAACGAGCATTTTGAAACTGCGAAGTCTGAAATCCCGATAGGAGGAAAGCTCTGTTATGGGGCCCAACTGACATCATCTCGTCAAAACGAGGGATTGGGAATCTCCATGGTGAAACCCCCGAAGCAGACTTGAGTCGTCCATCTGTTGGGACACGTGGCGAAGATCAAAGTAATCGGGAAAGTCCCAAAAGGAAAGCGCCATCGACAAATCGGAGATCGAGGAATTGAGGAGTCAGAAGAGCTCATCATCAGGGTTCACGAAATCCTGATTCGTGATATCCCGATAAGATCTGGATCGTTAAATTGTCCAAAAGTAAATTTCACATTTCGACAATTTGAAAAATAAAGAACCAGAAAAGCCCGTAGCGCTTTAACTCAAGGTGCGTGGTCACATTGCACCGTGAAAAAGGCCAATTCAAGGCCAATAACCTCCCTTTGGCCATCGACAAATCAACATTTCGGCGATTGGAGGTAAATACGAAATTTCCCTCTATTTTTTCTGCAATTTTTTTTTTATGTCGTCGTCTAGCAATTTAGGACCAACTCAGGGTCCGATTCTTCTGGGAAAGAATTACAAGTTTTGGTCTCTTCGGATGAGATCGTTCTTGCAAGCACAAGAATGCTGGGATCCAGTGGATCTTGGATATGTGGAACCAGATCCAGCCGCCCTTTCTGCCATGACAAATCCGAAGAGAATTGCTTAGGCAACAATGAGGAACAAAGAAAATAAAGCGAAATTTTGGATTCAAAACTCTCTGGATGATTTGATTTTCTCAAAAATCACAAACAATGGTACTTCCAAACAGGCCTGGGACATCCTTAAATCTTCCTACCAAGGAAATGACAGGGTCAAAATAGTTAAACTGCAGACCTTGAGGATGCAATTCGAGACTCTAATGATGACAGAGTCTGAAGATGTGGATCAGTTCATGACCAGAGTCATGGGAATCATGAACTAGATCAGACTGATTGGTGAAACCATCACTGATCAATGCATTGTTGAGAAAATACTCCGAAGTTTACCCAAGAAATTTTAAATGGTTGTAACAGCAATCCTTGAATCCAAGCATCTGTCAAGTTTTTCAACAGATGAATTAATTGGTTCTCTGGTGACACATGAGACCAGACTTCATCTCACAGATGAGTCAATCTCTAATGCTTTCAAAACTCATTTCTCCTTCAGCAGAGGGAGAGACAGAGGAAGAAGAAGAGGTCACCAAGGAAGAGGGAGCAATCAAAGTAACCCTCACTTTAGTGGAGGCAACAAACAGCAGTATCTGAATCAAAATTTCCAAGGTCAAAGGAAACAACAACAAAATCAACATCATAATTTCTAGCCTCAAAGACGCAGAGGGAGAAGATCAAATGAAAAAACAAGCATACAATGCTATTACTGCAAAAATTATGGGACTATGAATCTGAATGTAGGAAGAAGCAAGCAGATCGGCTCTCAGGCAGAGCACATGTGTCAAATCACACAGGAGAAAACTCAAGAGGTATGTTTCTTTCGTGCCACAAGACTGAACAACAACCTAACGATCTTTGGTTGTTGGACAGTGGTTGCAGCAATCACATGATAGGTAACAAAGATTTACTTTCATGCATTGATTCTTCAATCTCATCTGATATTACACTTGGAAATGATTACTTAGTCAAAGTTCAAGGAAAAGGAACTGTTCCTATTCTTACTAAACACAATGTAAAGAAATACATAAACAATGTCTATCATCTTCCAGATCTGAAACATAATTTGTTAAGTGTAGGACAACTCATTGAACATGGCTATAAGGTACCGTTTCAGGGAGCATCCTGCAAAATATATGACAAATACCCCAACAGAAAATTTATTTCTGAAATCCATATGACTCCAAATAAGATGTTTCCCCTTACCCTCAGAACTGCAAATTTGATTCAACCATATGCACAGAGTGCATCTACCCTAAATGAAACTATGGTTTGGCATACAAGATTTGGACATCTACCATTTTAGATTCTAAGTCTTCTTCAGAAGAACTCCATGGTCAAAGGTATTCCTATATTTAAAGAGAAAATTCCCCCATGTGAGTCTTGCGTACTTGGAAAACATAAGAGAACTAGTTTTCCACAGTCTTCCAATAAAGCCAAACAACATATTGAACTTGTTCACACTAACCTATGTGGACCAATGAAAATAGAGTCAATAGGTGGTATCTTTTACTTTCTAATGTTTATTAATGATTTCAGCAGAAAAATATGGATCTATTTTCTCAGACACAAGTCTGCAACTTTTGCAAAATTCAAAGAATTCAAGGTAGAAGCTGAAAAACAGAGTGGAAAATATATCAAAGCACTCAGGTAAGATGGAGGAGGAGAATACAACTCCAGAGAATTTTTAAATTTATGCAAATCACAAGGCATTATCATGCAAACAATAGCCAAGTATACTCCACAACAGAATGGAGTGGCTAAAAGAAAAAATCAGACAATAATGAATATGGCAAGAACACTTCTTAAAGAGAAAAGTTTGTCAAATAGGTTTTGGGCTAAAGCAGTAGCATGCTCAGTTTATCTCCTGAATAGATCTCCAACCACCAGTCTAAATATGAAAGTTCCTCAAGAAGCATGAAGTGGGACAAGGCTCAATGTAGCGCATCTAAGGACATTTGGATGCATAGCATATGCTCACATACCTTCCGAATTAAGGAAGAAATTGGATGACAGAAGTCAGAAATGTATTTTCACTGGATATAGTGAAACATCTAAAGCTTACAGGCTTTACAATCCAATCACCAAGAAACTAATTCTCAACAGAGATGTAAGATTTCTAGAAAATCAATTCTGGAATGATTCAGAAAATCAGCAAATGGACAGTCAAAATCCATTTTTGCCAAGTTCTGAAAATGCAAAAAATTCAGAACAGCAAGTACCTCAAACTATTCTTCCCTGAAAATTCTCAGGATAACTCAACTTCCAGCAGAGAATCATTCTCTGAACCACAAAATCAGAGAACTCGAAGTTTGAGAGAAATCCATCAACAGTTGGATGACTTTGAACAACACAATCTTTTTTCTTTAATGTCATGTCAACCTACATCCTTTTAGGAAGAAACTAAGGAGCCACATTGGGTTCAAGCCATGAACCAAGAAATTGACTCCATTGAGAAGAAAAAGACATGGGATCTTGTTGATTTTCCAAGTCACAAGAAGAGTATTGGTGTCAAGTGGGTTTACAAAACTAAACTCAATGAAAAAGGGAAGATTGAAAAACACAAGGCAAGAATTGTTGCCAAAGGATTCTCACAACAACCAGGTACTGATTATGGTAAAACATTTTCTCCAGTAACAAGACTAGACTCTGTAAGGACTCTATTAGCCATAGCAGCCCAACACAAATGGAAAGTATACTATATGGATGTCAAGTCAACATTCCTGAATGATTTCTTAGAAGAAGAAGTTTATGTCGATCAGCCACCTGGATTTGAAGTCCAAGAGCACCCAGCCAAATTATATCGGTTGAAGAAATCCCTGTATGGCTTAAAGCAAGCTCCAAGAGCTTGGTATAGTAGAATTGACACTTATCTGATCAAAAGTGGTTTCAGCAGAAGCCAAAATGAGCCGAACTGCAGATTATGATAAAAATTGCTAATATCTACTTACGAGACATTGGTGAAGAGAGATCCTCAATGAGAGAGATCGTGAATATGATGCAGGAAACTAGAAATATAAATTCAAATGAAAACTTGTCTGAGGGGGTTGAAGCTCCCTCTCTGGGAAATGGAAACTTATCTGATGGTGCTGCTACAACACTGTGATTCTTGAGATAGAACAAATGGAAAACTTGTTTGATGGCAGTGAACACTGTGATTCTTGAGATAGTACAAATGGAAAACTTGTTCGATGGCGGTGGTGTTGTACTATCAATTGAATTTCCACATTTTATGTCGAGGATAATTATGACGAGAAAGTTCTTAGTTCTTTTTAAAACTAACAATATTGTTAATATCAAATATCTTCATCCTTAACCTAAATTCTATGTTTTTTATATTAACTATGTTTTTATATATTAAATTTTATGTTTTATATATATATATACAAACATTCTACAATTGTAATTTTCAAGATAACATTATTTACTCAATGTCTAATTGAGAAGTGAACTCGACAAAATATCTCGACAAAGAAACAATCAAGTCTAAGTTATTTTCTCCTGCAATTCATCATTCTCTCTGAGTAATAACCCATCAGACATTTCTTCATTGTTCATGACTCATGTTCGATTCCCTTCTACGGGCCCAGTAGAGATAAAATATGTAAAACAAACACCACAGTGAGGCTACGCTCACTTCTCACTTATTCAATGAAGAAGGATTACATCCTCATATAGGAAAATACTCTACTGAGTCAGTTACATGGAAACCAAATACAACTAGACTCTTAACTAAGAACTAACTCTTAACATGCCTACAACTCACTCTCACAGTTGAAGCTTATAACTTGTGCTTACAACTAGCGCTTACAACTGGCGTTTACTCCATTATTTTCATGTCTCCCCCTTAAAGGAGAATGGATTGACTTCTACACCAAACATCTCCCTAAACAGTTCAAACTTAATCTTTCCAAGAGGCTTAGTGAAAATATCAACAACATTTCCACTAGTATTACAATACATAAGAGCTATTTCATTTGACTGCAACTTTTCTCGAACAAAATGAAACTGAGCTTCAACATGTTTTGTCCTTGCATGAAAAATCAGATTCTTCACAATATTGACTGAACTTTGATTATCACATCTGATCATCGTAGGTTCCTTTCGTTCTTCTCCAACATCTTGAAGAAGTCTTCTTAACCAAACAACTTCATAAGTTTCTGCACACAAGGCTTTATATTCTGTTTCAGTAGAAGAAAAAGATACAGTAGGCTGATTTTTACTACTCCATGAAACAACCCCGGATCCAATCCTGAACACATATCCAGTGGTTGACCTTCGATCATCCAGATTGCCAACCCAATCAGAACTTGAATAACCTATCAAATCAACATCAGATGCATCAGTATATTTAATACCATAATCAAGTGTACCTTTTAGGTACCTGAGTATCACCTTTGCTGCATTCCAATGGCTTTAATGAGGTTTCGCCATGAACTGACTTAACACACTCACAGAATATGAAATATCAAGTCTGGTTGTGGTGAGATAATTCAGACTACCCACCATCTGTCTATACACAATGCCATTCACCTCGTTTGAACCATCATCACTAGAAAGTTTCACATTCTGCTACATGGGAACAATGGAAGACTTACACTGATCCATTTTAAATCTCTTAAGTATTTATCTGATATACTTACTCTGGCAAACAAAATTTTGGGCTGCATTTCTCCAAACTTCAAGACCTAGGTAGTAATGTAACTCACCAAGATCTTTCATTTCAAATACCTTTGATAATTGCTCCTTGATTTCATCAATTAACTTCTCTGCATTTCCTATAATTATTAAATCATCAACATATAATGAAATCAATACTATATACCCCTGTTCATCAAATTTGGTATACAGATTTGGATCACTTTTTCTCCTCATAAAATCTTGTTGAAGAAAGAAAGAGTCTATCTTTTCATACCATGAGCTAGGTGCCTATTTTAGTCCATACAATGCTTTTTTTAACTTACACACTAAGTGTTCTTGCCCCTTTTCAATAAACCCTTCAGGTTGAGTAAGGTAAACCTCTTCCTTTAACTCACCATTCAAAAATGCAGATTTAACATCTAACTGATGCAGCTTCCAATGGTACTTTGAAGCTAAAGTAATTAACATTCTGATAGTATTCAATTTAGCTACCGGTGCAAATGTTTCAGCATAATCAATACCTTGTGTTTATGAATACCCCTTTTCCATGAGTCTAGACTTATACTTATCTAGACTACCATCTGATTTAAACTTGGGTTTGTATATCCATTTTCATCCAATGGGCTTCTTATGTTTAGGCTATTTAGTCAATTCCCAAGTATTGTTTTTCATTATAGATTCATATTCTTCCACCATTGTATTTCTCCATTCATCATGTTCATTAGCTTCATCAAAACTCATGGGTTCTATGAAATTTGAAATGCTACTCATTAGGGAATATTCTTTATACCTCTCAGGAATTCGAATATGTCTTGAAGATCTTCTCAACTGATTATCTTCCTCCCCACTTTGTGAAGATCTGTCTTCACCTCTAGGTGAACTGTCACTTCTTGAATTTCCATATTACTGTGTCCTTCTTGCTACTTCTGCTGATGTCGTTGTGGGGATGGCTGATGTTGTGTGGGATGTTGCTGCTGCTGCTGCTCTTATTTAACTCCTTCATCAATAAGTCTCTACCATTCCTCATGACTGTTGTCGTCATGATTTCATGCTTCCTTCTCATGGAAAAGTACATCTCTACTTGAAAATACTTTGTGAGTAGCAGGATCAAACAGTTTGTATGCTTTAAATTCAGAACAATACCCAATGAAAATACATTTAATGGCTTTAGCATCCAATTTCCTACTATTATCCTTTGGAATATGAGCAAAATCCTTACACCCAAATACTTTCAAATTATGAACTGTAGATTTGGAACCATTCAAGGCTTCGAAAGGAGTAACATTATCAAGACACCTTGTTGGATTTTTTTGACGGGCGAAATTGATCGCTCGTTAACTGGAAGAGTGAATCCAGTCCGGGGTTGTCTAATTAACCCAAGTTGTTTGTATTAATTCACTCCGATGGGTTTAGCGGCTCCGTTGGCCAATCTAAATTCTAAAGAAAGCGAAAAATAACTAAAGAAAATACAATACTTAATAAATAACAATCACTAAAAGCTATATGTACATTTAGATATATATATATGTACAATTTATTTAAATAACATATGTTTAATAATTCTATATACAATCTGTAAAAATATGGCTTTTAATATAAACTCGTAAAAATCACAAGTAAATCGGTTCCTTTAATAACAATAATAAAGAAAGTGAAAACACTATTTAATTTTTTGGTTTTTTTTTTGGATGTATACATTCTTGAAATCACATATTAAACTTACTTAATCGAACATAAAATAATAGGTAATGGAAATCATATTATATATATATGAAACTTCTAAAATAAACTAGCAAACGAAATAAAATGACAAACTAACCTATTAACGCATCCAATGTCTGTTCGATAGAGAATATCCAGCCACTTTATCCGTGAAGTAAACCTGCAATGGATCTTAAGGTTGTTCCGAACAAAAGGGAAAAAATGCGCTGGAGATTGAGTTTTGGTAAAAGAATATAAACTAGACATAGTTACAGTGATCTTATGATTTGCAAGTAACTATGACAAAATAAATCTTCCTGTAAGAACTTGCATGTAACATTCAATAGAAATTAGAGATAAATCACCTAATTTAAATTGGAGAGATGATCATTGCATATATATTGTAGCTGAAACATAAAATATGGATAGCATATAAAATGAATCATATCAACCTGCAATAAATCATGACGACAAAATAAATCACCATCTATTATCAAATCGACATAAACATAACTTGAATCAAAACATCATACAGAAAAGCTAAAGCTATAACGTGCATTCTGTTCCATTCAAGTCTGTGATAAAACGCCCATACTCTTGCCCCAGGCCAAGATGATGCAATATTTACAAAATGATATGTTTATATAGGTTTCAGGAAACATAATTGTTTCCTGTTCATAAGATCAAATTGGTTTCAAAAAATAAAGGGGGATGCAACCACCCTGATTTCACTAGATATCAAAAAACTACCAGCAGTCTAATTCTGTTTATTCAAAATAGATAATAAATATGGCTGAGAGATCTCAAAAGTGCCTCATATCATCTTTGAAATCATGGGCTCCTTAATTATCTTGAAAACAAAAGAAAATAGGAAGATCTCAGATATGTTTTTTGTCATCAAATTAAACAATTCGAATTTTCTTAACTGGCTACATAATCTTGCGATTATGTAGCTAGTTATAATAGCAAATGCAATCTCATTTTATTGAATAAATAAACCAGGATAATCTTAATAATAAAAATAGTTTATTCAATCAAAACAAATATTCTAATTTAAGAATGACAATAATCATGCTAACAAAATCATACCTCTAATCATAAAACCAAATCGTATCAAGAAACTTTGGAGTTAACGATTGTTGTAGCTGTCTCTACATTTTTTAAAATCACATGACCTGTATTTTTCAAACGCTTCTCCTTCCCTTGGATGATGGATTCAAGTCTGTTTTTTTTGTTTGTTAACATATAAACTTGGTCTCTTAAAGACTTGATTCATGAATGTAGAAACGGGACATCAGTATAGTATCTGTCGATCCATGATAGACATACATCACATTGTGACTGTGAGGCATTTTCATTAGAATGAAAAAGATAATGGATCAAAGAACCATCCATATGGATAGCAGATTTATTGCAGAGCTAGATACCAGGGAACTCTGGGTTATCTTTCAAACAAGGAGGCAAACTATCGACATAGTTATAGGGTTGGTCAGGGTATAGCCCGAATGACACATGGTCTTCTTCAGCAAGGAGTTTGTCAATTTCTGAGTCTCAGCTTTCGCTCACTTCAATCATGCTGATCGGGTTTGCACAAGGGGTTTTTTTTATTTCAAAGACTTCGAGAAATTAACCGACCAGCTCTTTTGTTTTTGAAATTGACATCAACACTACCTTTTAACTTCTTTCCTGTAGGTTTCTTCACAGTTTTAATACAATCCTTTGGATGTGTAACCAGTTGATTGTCCTGTTGAATGACCTTAGGGTAGCTCAAGGGTTCACTATTAGTGGAAAAATCACAATCCTGGAGGGGTGGAAGAGAGGTCGTCGAGTTCACAAGGGTTTCCTCAATGACTATCTTATCTACTTCTCCCAACTCAAGGTTACCAAAACCATTTCGCTTAATGAACGAATCCCAATAGTCATTTTGTGACTATAACTGATGCATGAGGATGATTTTAATCAAGCCATGATGAAAAATACTTGAATCTGACCTTTGTTTCCTAAATCTTTTCCCCATTTTATACTGACTTTTGAGTAGATAATAAGGCATATTCAATGGAAAACCAATAAAACTCATAAGAAGATGTAAATGATATAGGAAAACAAGTCTGAATCGTCACTCACATGTCATGAATTGCTTCACCGCAACAAGTAAATCATGCCACCTATTTTTCAAGAACGAAATTGGCATACCTCTATCACAACTAGTTATTTTTCGTGAGGTAAATAGTAAAGTCCAAGGGACTTCCTCCACTTTCATGTTTTTGAACCATTTCTGACCAACCGCTGGCAAACTTGTGGCTTGACTTAGGAACTCTTCGGTTACTTCCAATTTCACATCACCAATTTTTTCCCTACAACTATCAAAGGTTAAGGCAAACTCTTGGGCGACCTAGAGATTAAAACCCTAAAACTTTTTGATCAAAATATGCCAACCATTCCTTTCTGAATCTTCCCTAGCATTGTCATATGAGAGCAGTGTTTGGATGTTGTTCGGTTCAACCCTTACCACCAGAGCCATACTGAATGGATGGGTAATTAACACACAACACACAAGTAGGGTTTGCAAAAACGAAACTGATCCATAGCACCGAGCTTTAACAATACAAGCTGTAATGATTCAAACAATGGGCAGGGTGTTTAATCAAAATGCGTGTGAAGAGTTTTGTGAATCCCGAGACCATGCTAAGGAGTAATGGAAATCATGTACATCGTATGCCACCTTGGTATTGAGTACACTCTAGGACCAAAGTACTCAAAAAGCATAAGTGTGCACATCATATTTTGATTACAAAGTTGGGCAAATGAATAATCAAAATTTTTGTGAAAGAAATGTGATCAATGAGCAAACCCAAACCAATACAAACAATATCAAATGGTGGGGTCTTTCATTTGTTAAGACTATCAATATCTTTGACATGCTTATGAGTTTACAGGGTGAAAAACAAAACTGGGTGATACCTTCCTGGCAAAGAATCAAACTCCATATTAAATAAACCATTTGCCTTCAATGAAAATTTAAAACAAAATGGTAACGATAGTTGCAAGTTTTCATGATTTCAGTCATGAAAATGAAGCATGAATAGATGATAGGTAAAATGCGACGATTTACAACTGTCGTTTAGGGAAAAGCTCATGAAGAGTAATAAAATTTCATAGACCCTGTGTAGGCAGCTTATAAAAATAATAATTATATAATCGTTGCCAACAATGGTGAAATGCTGGGAGAAGTAGTTATCTCTATCACACGAACAAGTTCAGGTTAGAATAATCTGAAAAAAAATCGAATAAAAAACAACCGAATTTTTTTTTGAAGATCTCAAATAGTCATAACACAGTCCCATTTCAGACAACTTTTATTTTTAAAGAAACGAAAACTGGTGAAAATCTTGGCAAAAGAGAGCCACAATGTTAAGTTAAAATATTCAATACTGTTGACAGGGCCGTTGCTTCCAGTAGGCATCCATAGCCTCGACAGGGATGTCAATTAACCCACTCTGATATTTGTATCCTGTCAAGAAATTTCAGATTATAACAAAGGAATTTTAAGGCCAAAACATAATCCATATCTAAGAATTTTCTTTTACTTGACATTGCTTCGCTGCCAGTGGAACTGTTTAGTACCCCGGTGAAGTTATCTTTCCGTCATGCATGCATTTACCCACTGCCAACAGACTTGTTCAGTGTCCCGGTGGGTTTACAAGCACTTCCCACAGCTCTCTGAAAGTTTATATTACAGTTTTTAAAGATATTCAATAGAGCGAGGTGACGTTGAAAATTCCAGTTTTTTAACACATCTTGATATGCCACGGACCTTGAAAATTTTTCGAGTTGTCCTTCATCAAGATCTAGAAATAGTTTATTAATAAAACCAACTTTCAATAACAGGGAGGCATCATTGAGTTGTTCTCTTAAAGAACAGGGACAACGTAAAAATGATTTGTATAGATGGTCATGAATACTTTCAATTGCAGATTGAAACCAAGAAAATGCTTTTCAAACAAAAAGTCATCTTTAACGAGGCTACAATTTTAGAGAAATACAACAATTGATGTTTTGAGAACTTTCAGCAGTCATTTTTGAGGGGAATTTTTTGTCTTTTCTTTGTCTAAGCTAGCCCATGGTGCATGCATGTGTGTTTCAAAAGAAAGACCAATAAGTAGAAATGAGAACCAAAACAAACCAGAAAAGAAAAGAAAACATCAAGTAAAACAAAACAGAAAGTATTTACAAAGGGTGTATGGGAGCGTCATCAGGTGAAGTACTTTTTGAGAGCTTGGCCATTCACCAGGAAGGTGTCTGGTTGTCCCTCTAAATTTTGTAGGCGAAAAGAACTGGGACCTAGTTTCTCAACAATTAAAAATGGTCCCAACCACAAGTTCTAAAACTTAGTATGCTCTCATTTTCCCTCATGAGGTTTGTCCCACTTAAGGACAAGGTTGCCTACCTCAAAATTTCTATCAGAGGCAGAATTGGAATCAAACCAGTTTTTAAAAATGAGTTGATGTTGATCCAATTTTCGTTTTGCTTGAGCCCTTACTTCATCTAACTTTAACAAAACATTAATATGACTCTCCAAGGGGAGACAGTCTTCTTCCTGTACCTTCTGCGATAACTGCAAATATGGAAGAAGGACATGTGGTGGAAGAATCACTTCCCTGCCGTAAACGAGAAGGAAAGGTGAATTACCCACACCAGTTTTAGGAGTTACTCTGTCAGCCCAGATTGCGTTCAACAGTGCGTTATGCCAATTTTTATGGTTTTCAGAGACCATTCTCTTGATAATTTTGAAAAGTTTTTTATTAGTTGATTCTGCTAAACCATTGCCTTGAGGGTAATAGCTGGCAAAGTACTTTAATTTTATTCCTTTTTCTAGAGTGAAATCGCTCATTTCAAGAGATGAAAAATAGGAAGCATTGTCAAATACTAGGCATTCAGGGATACCGAAATGAGTGATAGTATTTGAATTCAAGAAGGATATTACCTGGCTGGTATTTACAACTTTTAATGGGGTAGCCTCAGACCACCTGGTGAAATAATATGTGGCTGTTATGATGTATTTATGCTACTGTGAGGATGTTGGATTGATTGGGCCTATAATATCCAGGCCCCACTACTGAAAAGGGGAGTCTACCAAAACTAGTTGCAAAGGGAATGCTAGTTTCTCTATCCATCTAGATGCCTTTTGAGAAATCACACACTTGCGGCATAAGGAATGAGCGTATTTGAAAAGGGTAGGCCAGTAATAACCTGATCTTAATGCTTTGTGGGAGGTGGTGTCTCCATCGAAATGCCCACCAGCTTCCCCTGCCTGTAACTCTAATAAGACTTTTTCTGCTTCATCTTTTTCAAGACAACACATCAGTATTCCATCAAAATTTTGGTGAAACAAAATACCATTAATAAGATGGAAAGAAGAAGATTTTAATCTTAGTGCCCTCCTCTTTTTGGGATCAAGGTGACGGGGAGCTGATCCGTGTATAAGACAAAATTTGATGTCTTGGTACCAGGAACTAACAAGGTTTTGTGCACAATAGATTTGATTTTGATGGTGTTGATCTGGATTTAACATATCAGTTTCATTTTACTGTCCTATAGCTGAATCAACAACCAACTTGCATAAACCTTGGCCTCTAACAATTTGTGCTGGGGTGATTTCTATGTCATATTCTTGTAAGGATGTGACCTAGTTTGCCCTTTTTTCGCCTAGTTCTTTCTGTACTAACAAATTTCTGACAGTCGGGTAAGGGACAATGATTTTCTTCCTAGATTTCAACAGATAAGATCAAAAGTGTTTTACTTTTTTTAAAATAGCATAAGCTTGCTGATCTACTACTAGGTAATTAAGTTATGCTCCCTCAAAGGCTGAGCTCATAAAGGCAATTGAGACCTTGTTGTTTTCAGCGTTCTTTTTAGTTAGGACAATAACATAAGATTGGTCAAAGGCAAACGTGTAGAGGGTGAAGTCTTGCGAAAAATCAGGGTTCATTAGAGAAGGAGCATCTATTATGGCCTCTTTTATTGAATCAAAAGCATGAATTTATAAAGGTCCCCAATGGTACTGTACGTCCTTTTTTTATTAAGTTTTGTAACGGTCTCACCATTTCTGAAAAGATGGGGACGAATCTCCTAACAAAGTTTATCTGTCCTAAGAAAGATTGCATGGAATTTTTTGACAAGGGAGGGGGCAGTTTTGAAATGACTTGGGTCCTTTCAGGGTCGATAATCATCCCTTCATTTGATACAATGAATCCGAGGAGCTTACCTTGTTCTACTGCGAAGACAGATTTTTTAGGATTTAACGAAATATCGTACTTATGACATCGTTGTAGAACAGATCTTAAATGAGCTAGATGATCTCCTTTATTTTTTGAGAAGACAGTGATGTCATCTAGGTAAACTACTACAGAGTGATTGATTAAGCTGCGGAAAGCGATACTCATCACTCTCTGAAAAGTGGCATCGGTGTTTATGAGCCCAAACGACATCTTTCTATAAGCGTAGGTTCCCCATGGGGTACAAAAAGTAGTTTTGAGCTAGTATGGGGAAGACATAAGGACTTGGTTATACCCTATAATACCATCCAACAAGGATAATCTTTCAAAGCCAGATACTTGTTGAAGGATCTGCTCCATGGGAGGGATAGGGTAGTTGTCTTTATCAGACGCTCGGTTAAGATTTTGGAAATCGACAGATAGTCGGATTTCACCACTCTTCTTTCTCATAGGGACAAGATTAGAGACCCAATGTGTGTTCCTTATTGGGAAGATTATTTTATCATTCATGAGTTTTTTTAATTCCTTCTTGACTGTTGGTTCGAGTTTTGGGTGCATCTTTATTAACTTTTGTTGAAAAGATTGGGTCTGGGGTTTCATGGGAATAATGTGTTGTATGATGTTAGGATCAAAGGTTTTTAGGTTGTCGTATGTCTAGGAAAAGATATCTTTGAATTCCTTAAACAACTTAATAAATGCTACCTTTTCTTGCTTAGAACACCCCAACCCCAAATTGATGCACTATGGGTTGTCTTTAGTTCCCAAATTTACTTTTTCATGTGTCAAGGAAGAACTATTCGTTTTACAATTCAATGATTTTCTGAACTTATCGTGAAGATCATAAAAATTTTCTAATCTAACCACAGATTTTAGGATAGAGTTTACCATGTCCGATGTAGATTTTGGGGATCTCGGATCCGGTATTACTGTAAAGTCGTGAAGAGTTTCATCATGGGTACCTTCGTCGATCATTGCGCCCTAGAAAGTTTCCTCCATATGCATAAAACTGATGATCTGTTGATTGTCATCGAAGACTCTCCAATTTGTGATGTTGTTTGGGACAGACGGTCTGAACAACAATTCAATGAAAAATGCATTCGGAGATAGGCCTTCTGTAGGAAAAAGTTTTGAAGCGACGTTAGCTAACAAATCAGCTTCAAAATTATTCAATATAGGAATAGAATTTATGTTAAACGCATAAAATTTATTCATCAAATTCCATTCATGAGTCTGATAGATTTTTAGGTGTGGAGATAAATAGTGGATAGATTGTTTTACCTGTCTAACCACTATTTCTGAATCACCAAAAACAGTCAAATTCTGAATGTTTAAATCTAGTGTTTTTCTGAGACCTTGCAGGAGTGCCTCATATTCGACCGTGTTATTTGTACATTAAAATTCTAACCGACAAGAAATCAAAGTCTTGTTACCTACTGGATCAATGAGCACGCACCCTGCACCAGCTCCTTCCTTAGATTTTGACCCATCAAAGTAAAGAGACCATATTTGATTTTCGTCAGGTGCATGTGACCACTGAGAGAAGGTTATCGACTGTGTGCATGTCATAATTTCATATTGTTTTTCCGGGTCAGTGATGGTAGAAGTTTTGGCCATGAAATTGCCGAAAAAATTGTCCATCCCCTGTATTTTAGGCAAATTGGCAGAAGCAATGAATGGTTCTTTAGGATCATTTAAATTAGTTACCATTAAGTTAACATAACATTCACGATTTACCTTGATTCTGTTAGGCTTTCCATTCTCAGGCAGCCACAAGTGAGACCAATCCATTTGCAAAATAGCCATGTAATTGTTTTGACCAATCTCTACATAAAAACGAACCATATACTTCTAGGATATCTACAACAATGATATCAATCACTTGATGGACTTTAGGATTAGATGATAATTTGATAAGCACATTTTTTAATTCACCTATCACTTTAACACTAGTTCAATCAAGATGGATAATTTTCAAGCTAGACAGTTGAACTTCGACATTAATTTTTTGACAGACAGACCAAGGCATTACGTTAGATGATGCACCTGAATATACCATATAGTTATGTACATTCCTATTGAAAATTTCAAAAGTCAACAAAAAGGGAGGGACATTTCTGCGAGTATTAACAGTAGAAGTTTGTTGTTTTTTAATCGCAGCCCCTGAAACTAGTTTATCTACATTTGTTACACTTTTTACAGGAAGTTCTCTTTTATCATGAGTTTTAGATGTCGTTTTGGCGGAGGCCTTTTGAAGAGTTTTGGGGCTGTTTTCAACAACTTTGTTGTTGTTCGGATTGTTGTTTTTGCTATTTTTCGCAATATTTTGCAGAATCTTTTGCAAAAGAAAAGGGAATTTTAATAATTCATAAACATAAATGTTAGCACTAAGTTTTTTTAGATCCTCAATCAAATCATAATCTAAACCTGGGTTTTCTGAATTCTATTTAGTCTCAATTGATTTAGACTGTTTTGGAGGCACAGTAGTTGCAATTTTAGAAGAAGACTTATTTGTTGTCTTGTTCCTGGTATTGTAAGGATGCACTGTTTCGAAATTAGCTTGAAAAATGCTATTGGAAAAATGTCCGAAAATGTTTGGGGAGGATTCGTCTTCTTCTACGATCTCTTGTTCAGCTACTTCTTCAGAAATCTCAAGAAGAATCAAGTTATTATGTGCTTTTAGGATCATTTGAATATCAAATTGTAAGCTTTCTAGATTTAGGCCTTCAAAATTTGAGTTAGGTCAGTTTGTGGGAAAATGCTTCCTAAAAGGGGGTTTGTAAAGCCCTTTGCTCGAAGAATATTCTTCAGCCAACCTTTTCAAATCTATAAATTGATTAGATAACTTCTGAAAAACTTTTTGTAAGTTTTCTAGATCCGAATTCTCTGGTTGAGATTTATTTTGGGGAGGTCTAGGAAGGATTTTGATTTTCTTTTTTAAGGATGAACTAGTCTCTATCTCATTACAGGTATTGTCTTTTAAGCTGATAATATCTTTCTCAATTTGACTCACCTCTTTGAAGGATTCTAACAATGTGTCTTTATTGGACCTCTTTACCCAAATGGCTATGTTTTGATGTAAGGCTTTCATGTAGTATGTGACAATAAGATTTTCGGCAGGCATCGAATCCATGGGGATTCGGTTATTTAGTGTTAGGAACCCTTGATTAAGGTATTTTATATTTTCTTTGAGGTTCATCTTTAAACTAGAAAGCTCCATGACTATAACTTCAGGAGACTTGTCATCTCCGAACTTCTCAAGGAAACAGGACTGAAATTTATCCCATGACACGATGGTGTGGGGTTATTAGGCAAAGTACTAGGTAGAGGCATTGCCTTCAAAGGTGTAGGGAAAACATCTGCACACTACGTCTTCATGCTCAACACTACAGAGCCTAATGGATAGCATAAACTTTTTGATGTGATCTTCAGCGATTTGCTTGGAGTCTGGGTCAAATTAGGGAGCTATTTCTCTGGATGTTTAGGCAAAGGATGTTGGGGACCAGGTATGGCCACTGCATCTTGGTCGAGCCAAGGTCTGGCGGGATTGTTTGGATTTTCCATAGGTGTGGGAGGTGTCAAAGGACGGGATGAAGAACTTCCTTTGTCTGATGATTCTTCTCCATAAGAAGAAGGAGATGAAGGGGGCGGTGATGGTGGAATACCAGATCCTCCTTCTGCAGGACTGAGGATATGATCTTGATTCGTAGGGTTTAAGGTAAGATCAATACCTTCAAGTTGCTCTCTAATATCATAGAATTCTAATGGTTGGTTCAAAGGCTGACTTGGTTGTCTGATACAGGCCAAGGCATTGTGCGTTCTTATGAGGGACCGGCGAACAATTTCTTGTATGTCACCCCCTAAGGGGTTTGCAGTTACTAGTTCAATGGTGATCTAAGGATTGTCGTTTGATGTGGTTGTTGTTTGAGGGACAATGTTTCCATCTGAACGACTTCTAGTTACTATAGGTGAGCGGGTAGGTTGAGGAGAAGTCTTGTGACCTCCTCGTGCCATTAATAGTTTTCAAGCCCTCCTTCTAGTGCCATTTGTTGATGGGCGAAATTGACCGCTCGTCAACTGGAAGAGTGAATCCGGTCCGAGGTTGTCTAATTAACCCAAGCCGTTTGGATTAATTCACTTCAACGGGTTTAGCGGCTCCGTTGGCCAATCTAAATTCTAAAGAAAGTGAAAAATAACTAAAGAAAATACAATATTTAATAAATAACAATCACTAAAATCTATATGTACATTTAGATATATATATATGTACAATTTATTTAAATAATATATGTTTAATAATTCTATATACAATCTGTACAAAACACAGGTTTTAATCTAAACTCGTAAAAATCACAAGTAAAACGGTTCCTTTAATAACAATAATAAAGAAAGTGAAAACAATATTTAATTTTTTGGTTTGTTTTCCTGGATGTATACATTCTTGAAATCACATATTAAACTTACTTAATCGAACAGAAAATAATAGGTAATGGAAATCATATTATATATATATATATGAAACTTCTAAAATAAACTAGCAAACAAAATAAAATGACAAACTAACCTATTAACGCATCCAATGTCTGTTCAATAGAGAATATCTAGCCACTTTATCTACGAAGTAAACCTGCAACGAATCTTAAGGTTGTTCTGAACAAAAGCGAAACAATGCGCTGGAGATTGAGTTTTGGTAAAAGAATATAAAATAGACACAGTTACAGTGATCTTATGATTTGCAAGTAACTACGACAAAATAAATCTTCCGGTAAGAACTTGCATGTAACATTCAACAGAAATTAGAGATAAATCTCCTAATTTAAATTGGAGAGATGATCACTGCGTATATATTGTAGTTGAAACATAAAATATGGACAACATGTAAAATAAATCATATCAACATGCAATAAATCATGACGACGAAAGCAATCACCATCTATTATCAAATCGACATAAACATAACTTGAATCAAAACATCATACATAAAAGCTAAAGCTGTAACGTGCATTATGTTCCATTCAAGTCTATGATAAAACACCCATACTCTTGCCCCAGGCCAAGATGATGCAATGTTTACAAAATGATATGTTTATATAGGTTTCAAGAAACATAATTATTTCCTGTTCATAAGATCAAATTGGTTTCAAAAAATAAAGGGGGATGCAACCACCCTGATTTCACTAGATACCAAAAAACTACCAATAGTCTAATTCTGTTTATTCAAAATAGATAATAGATATGGATGGCAGATCTCAAAAGTGTCGCATATCATCTTTGAAATCATGGGCTCCTTAATTATCCTGAAAACAAAAGAAAATAGGAAGATCTCAGATATGTTTTCTGTCATCAAATTAAACAATTCAAATTTTCTTAACTGGCTACAGAATCTTGTGATTATGTAGCTAGTTATAATAGCAAATGTAATCTCATTTTATTGAACAAATAAAACAGCCTAATATTAATAATAAAAATAGTTTATTCAATCAAACCAAATATCCTAACTTAAGAATGACAATAATCATGCTAACAAAATCATACCTTTAATCATAAAACCAAACTGTATCAAGAAACTTTGGAGTTAACAATAGCTCTAGCTGCCTCTACGTTTTTGAAAATCACATTACCTGTAGTTTTCAAACACTTATCCTTCCCTTGGATGATGGATTCAAGTCTGTTGTTTTTGTTTGTTAACATATCAACTTGGTCTCTTAAAGACTTGACTCGTGACTGTAGAAAAGGGACATTGGTATAGTATCTGTCGATCCATGATAGGCATACATCACATTGTGACTGTGAGGCATTTTCATTAGAATGAACAAGATTACGGATCAGAGAACCATCCATATGGATAGCATATTTATTGCAGAGATGGATACCAGGGAACTCTGTGTTATCTTTCAAACAAGGAGGCAAATTATCGACATATTTATAGGGTCAGTCAAGGTATAGCCCGAATGACACAAGGTCTTCTTCAGCAAGGAATTTGTCAATTTTTGAGTCTGAGCTTTCACTCACTTCAATCATGTTGATTGGTTCTGCACCAAGGTTTTTTTTATTTCGAAGACTTCGAAAAATTAACTAACCAACTCTTTTGTTTTTGAAATTGACATCAACACTACCTTTTAACTTCTTTCCTATAGGTTTCTTCCCAGTTTTAATGCAATCCTTTGGATTTGTAACTGATTGAATGTCCTGTTGAATGACCTTAGGGTAGCTTGAGGGTTCACTGTTATGGGAAAAATCACAAGCCTGGTGATGTGGAAGAGAGGCTTTCGGGTTCACAAGGGTTTCCTCAACGACTGGCTTATCTACTTCTCCCAACTCAGGGTTACCAAAACCATTTTACGTAATGAACGAATCCCAATAGTCATTTTGTGACTCTAACTGATGCATGAGGATGATTTTAATCAGGCCATGATGAAAAAGACTTGAATCTAACCTCTATTTTCTAAATCTTTTCCCCATTTTATACAGACTTCTGAGTAGATAATAAGGCATATTCAACGACAAACCAATAAAACTCATAAGCAGGCGTAAATGATGTAGGAAAACAAGTCTGAATCGTCCCTCACAAGTTATGAATTGCTTCACTACATCAAGTAAATCATGCCACCTAGTTTTCAATAACGAAATTGGCATACCTCTATCACAACTGGTTATTTTTCGTGAGGTAAACAGTAAAGTCCAAGGGACTTCCTCCACTTTCGCGTTTTTGAACCATTTCTGACCAACCGTTGGCAATCCCATGGCCTGACTTAGGAAATCTTCAGTTAATTCCAATTGCTCATCACTGATTTTTTCCCTACAACCATCAAAGGTTAAGGCAAACTTTTGGGTGACCTGAAGATTAAAATCCTAAAACTTTTTGATGAAAATATGCCAACCATTCCTTTCCAAATCATCCCTAGCATTATCATATGAGAGCATGTTTTGGATGCCATTCGGTTCAACCCTTACCATCGAAGCCATACTCAATGGATGGGCAATTAACACACAACACACAGGTAGGATTTGGAAAAACAAAACAGAGCCATAGCCCTGAGCTTTAACAATACATGTTGTAATGATTCAAATGATGGGCAAGGTGTTTAATCAAAACGTGTGTGAAGAGTTTTGTGAAACCCAAGACCATGCTAAGGAGTAATGGAAATCCTGTACATCGTATGCCACCTTGGTATTGAGTACAAGCTAGGAACAAAGTACTCAGAAAGCATAAGTGCGCGCATCATATTTTGATTACAAAGTTGGACAAATGAATAATCAGAAGTTTTGTGAAAGAAATGTGATCAAAGAGCAAACCAAAACCAATACAAACAATATCAAATGGTGGGGTCTTTCGTTTGTTAAGACTATCAATCTCTTGGACATGCTTATGAGTTTATAGGGTGAAAAACATAACCAGGTGATACCCTCCTGGCAAAGAATCGAGCTCCATATTAAATAAACCATTTGCATTCAATGAAAATTTAAAAAAAAATGTTTACTATAGTTGCAAGTTTTCATGCTTTCAGTCATGAAAATGAAGCATGAATAGATGATAAGTAAAATGCGATGATTTACAACTATTGTTTAGGTAAAAGCTCATGAAGAGTAATAAAATTTCATAGACCCTGTGTAGGCAGCTTATAAAAATAATAATTATATAATCGTTGCCAACAGACTTCTATTCTTTAAATAAACTACAGTATTTATGGCTTCAGCTCAAAATGCATTTGAGATATTCTTACCTTTCATCATACTGCATGCACACTCTACCAGAGTTATGTTTTTCCTTTCAGCGACCCCATTTTGCTGTGGAATGTGAGGTACTATAAACTATTGTACTATTCTATTATCTTTGCAATATTTGTTGAAGTCCCCTGATTTATACTCCACCCCTTGATCTAAACAGAGGGTTTTGATGGATTTTCCTATATGCTTTTCCACCATGGTTCTGAATTCCTTAAAATACTCGAAAACATCACGTTTTCATCTAAGGAAATAAATCCATGTGTATCTCGTGCAATCATCAATAAATAACAAAAAGTAAAATGCACCTCCTAAAGACCTAGTCTGCATAGGCCCACAAACATCAGTATGCACAAGATCTAACGGATCTCTCTTTTTCTTATCATAATTAGAGGGGAATTCATCTCTGTGCATCTTTCCTAATGCACATCCATCATAAGCAACCTTCTCATTCTTTAACATGGGAAGTCCTTCAACCATATTATTTTTCTATAATAACAGTAAATCAGGATGACTGATCTGTCCATACCTTTGATGTGAAATAATCTATGTTGGCATAGTTGCAGAAGTCAGTGCATGATGTGCTCTGCTGGTAACATCAAGTTTGTATAGACCTCCTGCTCTGACTCCCGTTGCAACAATTTGGAAGTGGTCCAACAGATCCTTCACTATGTAATAATTCTTGAAGAAGTCAACCTTCAAGTTTTGATCTCTAATGGTGGACACAGAGATGAAAATTTTCTTTATTCCTGGCACATACACCACATTGAGAATGTGACGAACAGTAACATTCGACAATGTCACAGGAATGTCTCAATATTCCTTGATCTGATGAGAGCGGTCATCTCCAAGATATATGCTGACACCATTATGTGTTTCTTTGAAATTAGCATACCAATTTTTATTACAAGTCATATGTACTGATGCTCCAGAATCCATAAACTAGGCATCAAAATCATACGTTTTAGCAGATAAAGTAGCGTTAGACACAAACAGCCTAAGATATCGTGATTCAAAATTCCAGGGTTCATCAATATCATCACTAGCAATAAATAATCTGAGATCTTGATTTGAAGATTTTTCTGCATAATGACCTCAATGTGTTCTAGGTTTATGCCTAGCCTCATCACTTTTCTTCTCATGACAGTCTTTAACCATATGTCCATGTGAACGACAATAAAAACAACTCTTAGACTTGTTCCTGTCAGATTGCATACCCTTACTTGGAGATTGTCTTTTCTGCGATGAACTACCTCTCTGCCATGAAACACCTCTCTGCCATGAACTGCCTCCTCTACCTCTTACTCCTGATCTCCCTCTCACAGATCTATTATTTGACCATAGTGCCAAATATTTACTCGGAGGCTTCATATTTTCGCGCCTCTCTTCCTCTTGCAGAAAAATACGTGTCAGTTCTTCAAACGTAGGGCATTTCTCCCTTGCTGCGAGACCTGTTATGAACATATGATAATCTTCTAGAATACCATTTAAGGTAATAGTGACCAGATCAATGTTGGAAACAGCTTCCCCTATATTTCCTATCTTGTCTTTCACCTTTTTAATATGACCCAAAAATGAACTAATAGATTCATTTCCATCCATATTAATGCCTAGCAATTTAGTTTTCAGGAACAAAATGCGATTTGTGTTACTAGTTTCATACAATGATTTAAGCGCTATCCATGTTGCAGCAGAAGTTGTAGCTTCTCTAATATGTGGAATTATGCTATCTTTAACAGACATGCACAACAAGACCTTTGCCTTGTTTTCATACTTCTCCCAGTCTTGGATCTATGCTACTGTCACACCTGCAACCACATCAGGTTTCAGTTCAGTTCCCTTCTCAATGTTCCAAACACCATAGCCCTCCATGAGCGTCTGCATCTTGAATCTCTAGTTAATGAAATTTGAGCCATCTACCTTGTTGGCTTAGTTGAGGTAGGTCTCTGCCAACAGATTTGTCATCGCTGCAAGTTAGTCTCTGCAATTGAATTACCAACGATATGAAACTTTATGTCACTCTACCTTCAGATACCACCAACCCATCTCAATCTTCACTCTCAGCTTTCTTAAGAGAAACCTTTAAAAACAAAAATCCTTAACACCACTTTATATATAAAAATAATATATAAATTTCACATGCATCCACTTGAAATACACATGCATAAACTTATAACTCCCCATTCACCTTTTTATATAAAAGATATCCACTTTAAATAATAAAAAATTCACGATTCTAATATATATATATATCCCCTTTCTAATTTGCATGCACTTCACAAGTCGTGGCAGTCTTTTTCAAAATTCATGCCATCCTCAAAAACTATGCATGCCAAGAAACTCACGCATGCTTTGATTATGCATGCTCCAATCCTCATGCATCAAAGTTTCTTCATGCACCTTTCAACAATAAAAAACAAAGGACTGCATGTAAATGAAGTAAACGTAGCTGCAATACACCAGCAAAATAAAGTCTCATAAGTTCACGCTTTCCACAAAGAAAAATTGGTCGGATGATTCCTTGACTCCGCAAGTTGAGCGCTAGCGCTTCCAGAGAGATGAGGGGGGAGCACTATAACTTTGATCGAGAGTGGGTGTGATAGCGCGAGTGCACTAGCTCTTCCGGACGTGAACCAAGGGAGTGCTTGGCCTCTAATTGTTTTAAATTCGTAAGTTTGAGAGAGCTCAGTGCTCCTCTCACGCTGCATGGGGAGTGCTTGACGCTCCTACTCAAATTTAATTTGAGATCTTACACTCAGAGAGCTCGATCTCTTGAATCCTCAATCTCGCTCTGATACTAAGATAAAATATGCAAAGAAAACACCACGGTGAGGCTACACTCACTTCTCACTTATTCAATGAAGACGGATTACACCCTTATATAGGAAAAGACTCTAGCAAGTCGGTTACATGCAAACCAAAGACAACTAGACTCTTAACTAAGAACTGACTCTTAACACACCTACAACTGAATCTCACAATTGAAGCTTATAACTGGTGCTTACAACTGGCGCTTACTCCATTATTTCCAAGTGTTGGTAGCAGTGCGATTGCAATAGTGGTGTGAATTGTAGAGAAGCTAAATATACATAGACGAAGAGTGATTACTGAGTTAAAACTACTAAATCAAAAGGAAATTGGGATTTCAAATACTTCTCCATGAGTAAAATAGTCATTAATTTGAAAAGTTTTTCTACGAAAATTATGAAAATTTTGAAAGTTCAAAACAATGCACATAAAAATTGGGGTTTGCATATCTTTTTATTGTTGCTCTAGTTTTTCTATGTCAATCCAAGGAAATTAATTAATTTTGTTTCATATGTATAAAGTTTTGAACCATGAGAAACTAATCAATTTTGTTTCAATCTGCAGCAAACTTCGGACCCTTTTAGGAACAAGCAAAACCTTGGGATAATCTTGTATTGGGTATAATTCCATCGCTCTGTATTGCATTTTTCTTTTCGCAGGTGAACAAATTCTTGTCTTTGAGTTCATTTCTAGTGGGAGTTTGTATGATCGACTGCACAAAAACCAGGGTCTTACAAGTCCACTATCATGTGCCGCTCGTATGGACATAGCATTTCAGGTTGATGTGGCTTTGCAATACCTTCATAAAGAAGAAAACCCTCCTATCTTGCACTATGATGTTAAGTCTGCAAATGTTTTGTTGGATGTCGATAACTGTGCTAAATTGGCTGATTTTGGACTATCGAAGTTATTTTTACATGGATCACTTCTATTAGGGGAATTTATGGTTACATGGATCCACAATACGTGAAAACACACAGATATTCGACCAAGAGTGATGTATATAGCTTTGGTGTGCTACTGCTGGAACTTCTAACAGGTTTAAAATCACTACAGGAAGAAACGCCTCTGGAAGAATGGACTCAATCATATCGTTTGAGCTATTAAATATAATGTAACCTCAACAGGCTGAATGTACATTGCCAGCTATCCTGTCCAGCTTTACTTTCTATTCTTTTTTTCTTGAGCCTATTTAGCTCAGCTATTTCCCATTGTATAGGATCACTTCTTCAGACTTACTTCTCATTGTACTCTTCTTCATATATTAAAATATACTATTTTCTGTTGTATTCTTTCTCTCTGCATTTCTTGCTTCACAATTTATCATGGTATCAGAGCTACAGTAGTAAGCCTCTTCACACAGGCTGGAGAGCAACACGATCCTCAAACATCGCAGAGCTTCACAGACCTTGAGAGCATTTTGACACAGACTTTTCACAAGGCTTGGAGAGTTGTCTGTCATACTCTTGAAAGATCCTCACAGGAAAATTCCACGAGAAATTTGTCCACTCATGTGCTCAAAAGATCAGCGTAAGAAGCTCACGCATCAAAGAAGAGCATACAACGCTCGAAAGATCGAGGAAGAGGAAAGTGCAGAAGAAGAAAATTTAAAGATTCTTGTAATTTTCAAGAATCATCAAAGAATTCAAGAAGAAGAGCTTCAGAAGGCAAAAACGTTGAAGATTTCACAGAATTCGTTCAAACTTGTGAAAGATTGCTGCAAAAGGCGACATCGTTTAAATATTTTTGGAAATCACTCAAATATGTCAAAGATTGCAGCAGAGAACAAAGAACTTGTGAAATTCTTTCAAATCTTTGAAAGATTCACAAATTTATTTTCCACAGGAGAAAATTCCTTCAAATGCAACAAATATCGCGTCTAATGTGCAAAGAACAACCATTGAGGCCGTAAGATTCGTCTTGCGAATGGATCCAGAGCAGGAAACTAGTTCAGAAGGGAAGAAGAGAGTGTGGAAAAGGCGAAAGAATTTCAGCCGTCAGATCTTGCACAAAGAACCGACAGCCATTGGATCAATGAGAAAGTGCACGAGGTTTAGTCCTCTGAAGTGAACAGGAGAAACTTCGACTTGTGAAGTCATGAAATCCCGACATCATCTAGACCGTCCATAAAGAGACACGTGGAGAGATCTCGACATTTCGCTGACTCGCAGGTGTAAAGGTCAGAAGACTGCCGTGAGAATTCACGAATCGTGAAATCACGAGTCATTTTGGACCATTGGATTGAGAAATATCGTGAACCGTTGATCTTATCCCATCACAAAATCAGGGATCGAGAGTTGGACGAGCGAGAGACTGCTCTCCAAAACTCTGATACATGAAATCGAGACATCACGTATGGCAAAATCCCGAGAGGATTGTGATCCATCCATCTCAGAGGACAGGTGGCAGCAGATCCAGGCCATCACTCCATCGACATTTCAGAGTTTGGGATATCAGAGGTCTTGTTGATGAAAGACACTCCACGGCGAAAGTCGCGAAATCGCGATTCATGAAATAGTGATAAGATCACAACCGTCCATTTGTTTGGACATATGGCAGACATCGAGGAAACCGTCGACATCTCGATAACTGGGGTTCTTAGTTGACAAGGAATTTGGAGTCACAAGTCGTGAGATCGTGAAATGACGAGGACCATCCATATTGAGGGGACGCGTGATGTAAATCCAAGGGTTTTGGAAAATTCCCGAAAGGGGAGAGTGCATCGACGCATCGGGATTCGGTAAATCGTGAATCCTGAGGACAAGAGATCAGGTTTATTTATGGTGAAAACCTGGTAAATGATCGGAGTCATCCATTTTGAGGAGACAAGTGGGCGAGATCGGAAGAACCAATCGACACACCAGGGTTCGACGTTTCATGGATTCTGGAGACGAGACGTCCGGAACAGATCAAATCATGAAATCACGAGGAGAAATCAGGACCGTTCAATATAGGAGGATGCGTGGTGGAGATCAAAGCAATCGGGAAATTTCCCGAAAGGAAAGGTCATCCATCGTGAAATTGAGAATCGGGAAATTGGGGATTTTGTGGACAAGAGGTCCAATGCATTTCAACCTTCGAAGCCCCAAATCCTGATAAGAGGTTTGACTATGGTTTTATGAGTTCTGGTCATAAGATCTGGACCGTCAGATCATAGGAAGATCTAGACCGTTGAATTGTCCAAAGGCGAATTTCACATTTCGACAATTTTGAAAGACAAAGAACCAGAAAAGCCCGTAGCGCTTTAACATCAAGGTGTGTGGTCACATTGCACGGAGACTAAGGGCCAATTCAAGGCTGATAAGATCTCATCGACAAATCGACGTTTCGGCGATCAGACATTGGCAAGACAAGAGATCGGAGGACTCATATAACAAAGTCCCAATGTCAGAATCGTGAAGCCAAAAAATCGCGAAATCTTGAACACAGAGTTTCAAAGTCACTGCAAATTACATGCAGGAGACAAGTAAGTAAGATTTGTTTCTTTTTTTGATGAATTCCTTAAAAGATGGCGACGTCTAGCAATTTAGGACCAACATAGGGTCTGATTCTTCCTGGAAAAAACTATGAGTTCTGGTCTCTTCGGATGAAATATTTTTTGCAAACACAAGAATGTTGGGATCCAGTGGATCATGGATATGTGGAACCAGATCTAGCAGACCTGTTTGCCATGACTAATCAATAGAAAATTGCTCAGGCAACACAGACAAACAGAGAAAATAAAGCTAAGTTTTGGATTCAAAATTCTGTGGATGACTCGATTTTTTCAAAAATCATAAGTGTTGGTACTTCAAAACAGGCCCGGGACATCCTTAAATCTTCCTACCACGGAAATGACAGGGTCAAAACAGTTAAACTGTAGACCTTGAGGACGCAATTCGAGACTCTAAGGATGACAGAGTCTGAAAATGTGGATCAGTTCATGACCAGAGTCATGGGCATCGTGAACCAGATTAGATTGATTGGTGAAACCATCACTGATCAACACATTGTTGAGAAAATCCTCAGAAGTTTACCAAAGAAATTTGAAATGGTTGTAACTTCAATCCTTGAATCCAAGGATCTGTCAAGTTTTTCAACAGATGAATTAATTGGTTCTCTGGTGACACATGAGACTAGACTACATCTCACAGATGAGTCAATCTCCAATGCTTTCAAAACTCAATTCTCTTTCAATAGAGGGAGAGGCAGAGGAAGAAGAAGAGGTCACCAAGGAAGAGAGAGCAATCACAGTAACACTCACTCCAGTGGAGGCAATAGACAATAGTATCTGAATCAAAATTTCTAAGTTCAAAGACAACAACAACAAAATCAATATTAGAATTTCAAGCCTCAAAGAGGCAGAGGGAGAAGATCAAATGAGAAATCAAGCATTCAATGTTATTACTGCAAATAGTATGGGCACTATAAATCTGAATGTAGGAAGAAGCAAGAAGATCAGCTCTCAGGTAGAGCACATGTGTCAAATCATACAGGAGACACCTCAAGATGTATGTTTCTCTCATGTCACAAGACTGAACAACAACATAAATATATTTGGTTGTTGGACAGTGGATGCAACAATCACATGACAGGTAACAAAGATTTACTTTCATGCATTGATTCTTCAATCTCATCTGATATTACACTTGGAAATGATTTCTTAGTCAAAGTTCAAGGAAAAGGAACTGTTCCTATTCTTACTAAACAAAATCTCAAGAAAGACATAAACAATGTGTATCATGTTCCAGATCCGAAACATAATTTGCTCAGTGTATGACAATTCATTGAACATGGCTATAAGGTACTTTTGAGGGAGCATCTTGCAAGATATATGACAAAATCCCCAGCAGAAAATTGATTTCTGAAATCCATATGACCCCAAATAGGATGTTTCCCCTTACCCTCAGAACTACAAATCTGAGTCAACCATATGCACAAAGTGCATCCACCCTGAATGAAACAATGGTTTGGCATACCAGATTTGGACATCTACCATTTCAGAGTCTAAGTCTTCTTCAGAAGCACTCAATGGTCAAAGGTCTTCCCATCTTTAAAGAGAAAATTCCCCCATGTGAGTCTTGAATACTTGGAAAACATAAGAGAACTAGTTTTCCACAGTCATCAAATCAAGCCAAACAACATCTTGAACTTGTTCACACTGACCTATGCAGATTAATGCAAACATAGTCAATAGATGGTATCTTTTACTTTCTAACGTTTATTGATGATTTCAACAGAAAAATCTGGATCTATTTTCTCAGACACAAGTCTGAAACTTTTGCAAAATTCAAAGAATTCAAGGTAGAAGCTGAAAAACAGAGTGGCAAATATATCAAAGCACTCAGTTCTGATGGAGGAGGAGAATACAACTCCAAAGAATTTGCAAATTTCTGCAAATCACAAGGCATTATCATGCAAACAATAGCCAAATATGCTCCATAATAGAATGGAGTGGTTGAAAGGAAAAATCAGACAATAATGAATATGGCAAGAACACTTCTTAAAGAGAAAAGTTTGTCAAATAGGTTTTGGGCTGAAGCAGTAGCATGCTCAGTTTATCTCCTGGATAGATCTCCAACCACAAGTCTAAAGATTAAAGTTCCTCAAGAAGCATGGAGTGGGAGAAAGCTCAATGTAGTGCATCTAAGGACATTTGGATGCATAGCATATGCTCACATACCTTCTGAATTAAGGAAGAAATTGGATGACAGAAGTGAGAAATGTATTTTCACTAGATATAGTGAAACATCTAAAACTTACAGGCTTTACAATCCAATCACCAAGAAACTAATTCTCAGGAGAGATGTAAGATTTCTAGAAAAACAATTCTGGAATGATTCAGAAAATCAGCAGATGGACAGTCAAAATCCATTGCTGCCAAGTTCTGAAAACGCAGAAAATTCAAGACAGCAAGTACCTCAAACTACTCTACCAAGACTGCAAGTACAAAGGTAGCCTGAAAATTCTCAGGATAATTCAACTTCCAGTAGAGAATCATTCTCTGAACCTCAAAATCAGAGAACTCGAAGTTTGAGAGAAATCCATCAACAATTGGATGACTTTGAACAACACAAACTTTTTTCTTTAATGCCATGTCAACCTACATCCTTTCAGGAAGCAGCTAAGGAGCCACACTGGGTTTAAGCCATGAACCAAGAAATTGACTCCATTGAGAAGAACAAGACATGGGATCTTGTTGATTTTCCAAGTCACAAGAAGAGTATTGGTGTCAAGTGGGTTTACAAAACTAAACTCAATGAAAAAGGAAAGATCGAAAAACAAAAGGCAAGATTTGTTGCCAAAGGATTCTCACAACAACCAGGTACTGATTATGGTGAAACTTTTGCTCCAGTAGAAAGATTAGACACTATAAGGACTCTACTAGCCATAGCAGCACAACACAAATGGCAAGTATACCAGATGGATGTCAAGTCAACATTCTTGAATGGTTTCTTAGAAGAAGAAGTTTATGTCGATCAGCCACCTGGATTTGAAGTCCAAGAGCACCCAACCAAAGTCTATCGGTTGAAGAAAGCCTTGTATGGCTTAAAGCAAGCTCCGAGAGCTTGGTATAGCAGAATTGACACTTATCTGATCAAAAGTGGTTTCAGCAGAAGTCAAAATGAGCCAACTCTTTACACCAAAATAGATCAACATGGTAAAATCTTGATTGTATGTTTATATGTTGATGACATGATCTATACAGGAAATCTTGAGTTAACAAATTTTAAACATGCCATGCAATCTGAGTTTGAGATGATAGATCTGGGCATAATGAAATATTTTTTAGGGATTGAGGTTAATCAATCAACCATGGGCATTTTTGTCTATCAACAAAAGTATGCAATAGACATCCTCAAAAGATTTCGCATGGAAGAATGCAATCCAGCAGAAACCCCCATACCACTAGGCACAAAATTGAGTAAGAATGATGAAGGTCCTACAGTAGACTCTACTCTGTACAAAAGTTTAGTAGGCAGTTTGTTGTATATTACAACAACTAGGCCTGACATTATGTATGCAACTAGCCTTGTTTCCAGATTCATGGAATCACCCAAAGATTCTCATTGGAAAATGGAAAAAAAAAAATTGAGATATGTTGCAAGTACTCTCAATTTTGTAATTTTCAAGATAACATTGTTTACTCAATGTCTAATTGAGAAGTGAACCCAAAAAAATATGTCGACAAAGAAACAATAAAGTCTATGTTATTTTCTCCTGCAATTCATCATTCTCTCTGAGTAATAACCCATCAGACATTTCTTCATTGTTCATGACTCATGTTCGATTCCCTTCTACGGGCCAAGTAGAGATAAAATATGCAAAACAAACACCACAGTGAGGCTACGCTCGCTTGTCACTTATTCAATGAAGACGGATTACATCCTTATATAGGAAAATACTCTACTGAGACGGTTACATGGAAACCAAAGACAACTAGACTATTAACTAAGAATTGACTCTTAACACGCCTACAACTGACTCTCACAACTGAAGCTTATAACTGGTGCTTACAACTAGCGCTTACAACTGGCGCTTACTCCATTATTTCCATGTCTCCCCCTTAATGCAGAATGGATTGACTTCTACACCTAACATCTCCCAAAACAGTTCAAACTATCAACAACATTTTCACTAGTATTACAATACATAAGAGCTATTTCATTTGACTACAACTTTTATCGAACAAAATGAAACTGAGCTTCAACATGTTTTGTCCTTGCATGAAAAATTGGATTCTTCACAATATTGATTGAACTTTGATTATCACATCTGATCATCGTAGGTTCCTTTCGTTGTTCTCCAACATCTTGAAGAAGTCTTCTTAACCAAACAGCTTTACAAGTTGCTTCACACAAGGGTTTATATTTTGCTTCAGTAGAAGACAAAGATACAGTAGGTTGATTTTTACTACTCCATGAAACAACCCCATATCCAATGTTAAATGCATATCCAGTGGTTGATCTTCGATCATCCAGATTGCCTGCCCAATCAAAATATGAATAACCCGTCAACTCAACATCAGATGCATCAGTATATTTAATACCATAATCAAGTGTACCTTTTAGATACCTAAGTGTTTCCTTTGCTGCATTCCAATGGATTTCATGAGGTTTCTCCATGAACTGACTTAACGCACTCATAGAATATAAAATATCAGGTCTGGCTGTGGTGAGATAATTCATACTACCCACCATCTATCTATACACAGTGCCATTCACCTCCTTTGAACCATCATCACAAGAAAGTTTCACATTATGTTGCATGGGAACAATGGAAGACTTACACTAATCCATTTTAAATCTCTTAAGTATTCTCTGATATACTTACTCTGACAAACAAAAGTTTGTCCTGCATTTCTCCAAACTTCAAGACCTAGGCAGTAATGTAACTCACCAAGATCTTTCATTTCAAATACCTTTGATAACTGCTCCTTGATTTAATCAATTAACTTCTCTGCATTTCCTGTAATTATTAAATCATCAACATATAATGAAATAAATACTATATACCCTTGTTCATCAAATTTAGTATACAAATTTGGATCACTTTTTCTCCTCATAAAACCCTGTTGAAGAAAGAAAGAATCTATCTTTTCATACATTGACCTAGGTGCCTGTTTTAGTCCATACAATGCTTTCTTTAACTTACACACTAAGTGTTCTTGCCCCTTTTCAATAAATCCTTCAGGTTGAGTAAGATAAATCTCTTCCTTTAACTCACCATTCAAAAATGCATATTTAACATCTAACTGATGCAGCTTCCAATGGTACTTTGTAGCTAAAGCAATTAACAATATGATAATATTCAATTTAGCTACTGGTGTAAATGTTTTAGCATAATCAATACCTTTTGTTTATGAATACCCCATTGCACCAGTCTATCCTTATACTTATCTATAATACCATCTGATTTAAACTTGGGTTTGTATATCCATTTGCATCAGATGGTCTTCTTATGTTTAGGAAATTCAGTCAATTCACAAGTATTGTTTTTCATTATAGATTCATATTCTTCCACCATTTTATTTCTCCATTCATCATGTTCATTAGCTTCATCAAAACTCACGGGTTCTATGACATTTGAAATGCTACTCATTAGGGCATAGTATTTATAGCTCTTAGGAAGCCGAATCTATCTTGAAGATCTTCTAAACTGATTATCTTCCTCCCCACTTTGTGAAGATCTGTCTTCACCTCTAGGTGATCTGTGACTGCTTGACTTGTCCATATCACTGAGTCCTTCTTGTTGCTTCTGGTGCTGTCACTGTGGGGATGACTAATGCTATGTGGGATGTTGTTGTTGCTGATGATCTTCTTTAAATCCTTCATCAAGAAGTCTCTGCCATTCCTCATGACTGTTGTCGTCACGATTTCCTGTGTCCTGCTCATGGAAAAGTACATCTCTACTTGCAAATACTTTGTGAGTAGCAGGATCAAATAGTTTGTATGGTTTAAATTCAGAACAATACCCAATGAAAATACATTTAATGTCTATAGCATCCAATTTCCTCCTATTCTCCTTTGCAATATGAGCAAAAGCCTTACACCCAAATACTTTCAAATTATGAATTTGAGGTTTGGAACCATTCAAGGCTTCGAAAGGAGTAACATTATCAAGATACTTTGTTGGAATTCTATTCTTTAAATAAACTATAGTATTTATGGCTTCAGCCCAAAATGCATTTGAGAGATTCTTACCTTTCATCATACTGTGTGCACACTCTACCAGAGTTCTGTTTTTCCTTTTAGCGACTCCATTTTGCTGTGGATTGTGAGGTACTGTAAACTACTGTACTATTCCATTATCTTTGCAATATTTGTTGAAGTCCCCTGATTTATACTCTCCCCCTTGATCTGAACGGAGGACTTTGATGAATTTTCCTATCTGCTTTTCCACCATGGTTCTGAATTCCTTAAAGTACTCGAAAACATCACTTTTTCATCTAAGGAAATAAACCCATGTGTATCTCTTGCAATCATCAATAAATAATAGAAAGTAAAATGCACCTCCTAAAGACCTAATCTGCATAGGCCCACACACATCAATATGCACAAGATCTAATACATCTCTCTTTTTCTTATCGGGATTAGAGGGGAATTCATCTATGTGCATCTTTCCTAATGCACATCCATCACAAGCAACCTTCTCATTCTTTAACATGGGAAGTCCGTCAACCACATTATTTTTCTATAATAACAATAAATTAGGATGACTGATGTGTCCATACCTTTGATGCCAAATAATCTCTATTGGCATAGTTGGAGAAGTCAGTGCATGATGTGCTTTGTTGGTAAAATGAAGTTTCTATAGACCTCCTTCTTTGAATTCCGTTGCAACAATTTGGAAGTGGTCCAGTAGATCCTTCACTATGAAATAATTCTTGAAGAATTCAACCTTCAAGTTCTTATCTGTAATGGTGGACATGGAGATCAAACTTTTCTTTATTTCTGGAACATACACCACATTGAGAATGTGATGAAAAATACCATTCGACAATGTCACAGGAATGTCTCCATATCCCTTGATCTGATGAGCACGATCATCTCCAAGATATATGCTAGCACCATTCTGTGTTTCTTTGAAATTAACATACCAATTTTTATTACAAGTCATATGTACTGATGCTCCAGAATCCACAAACTAGGCATCAAAATCATCCATTTCAGCAAGTAAAGCAGTGTTAGACACAAACAACCTAAGATCCCATGAGTCAAAATTCAGTGGTTCATCAATATCATCAGTAGCAATAAATAATATGAGATCTCGATTTGAATATTTTTCTGCATAAGGACCTAAATGTGTTCTAGGTTTATTCCTAGACTCGTCACTTTTCTTCTTATGATAGTCTTTAACTGTATGTCCAGGTTGACCACAATAAAAACATATCTTAGACTCATTCCTGTCAAATTGCATACCTTGATTTGGAGATTGTCTTCTCTGCAATGAATTGCTTCTCTGCCATGAACCACCTCTCTGCCATGAACTACCTCCTCTGCCTCTTATTCTTGATCTCCCTTTCGCAGATCTATTATTTGACCACGGTGCCAAATATCTACTCGAAGGCTTCAGATTCCCGTGCCTCTCTTCATTTTACAGCAAAATACATGTCATTTCTTCAAACGTAGGAGGTTTCTCCTTTGCTGCGAGACCTGTTATGAACATATGATAATCTTCTATCATACCATTTAAGGTAATAGTGACTAGATCAGTGTTGGAAATAGTTTCCCCTATATTTACTAGCTTGTCTTTCACCTCTTTAATACGACCCAAAAATGAACTAACAGATTCATTTGCATCCATTTTAATGCGTAGCAATTTAGTTTTCAGGAACAAAATGCAATTTGTGTTGCTAGTTTCATACAATGCTTTAAGCATTGTCCATGTTGCAACAGAAGTTGTAGCTTCTCTAATATGTGGAATTATGCTATCTTTAACAGACATGCGCAACAATACCATTGCCTTGTTTTCAAGCTTCTCCCAGTCTTGGATCTGTTCTACTATCACACCTGCAACCGCATCATGTTTCAGTTCAATTCCCTTCGCAATGCTCCAGACACCATAGCCCTCCATCACCATCTGCATCTTGAATTTCCAGTTAATGAAATTCGAGCCATCTAGCTTGTTGGCTTTGTTGAGGTAGGTCTCTACCAGCGGATTCGCCATCGCTGCAAGTTAGTCTCTGCAAGTGAATTACCAAGGATATGCAACTTTCTGTCGCTCTGCCTTCGGATACCACCGATCCATCTCAATCTTGACTCTCAGGTTTCTTAAGAGAAAAATTTAAAAACAAAAATCCTTAACACCACTTTATATATAAAAATAATATATAAATTTCACATGCATCCACTTGAAACACACATGCATAAAATTATAACTCCCTCTTCACCTTTTTATATAAAAGATATCCACTTTAAATAATAAAAAATTCACAATTCTAAAATATATATATCCCCTTTCTCATTTGCTTGCACTTCACAAGTCATGGCACTCTTTTTCAAAACTCATGCAATCCTCAAAAACCACGCATGCCAAGAAACTCATGCATGATTTGATTATGCATGCTCCAATCCTCACACAACAAAGTTTCTTCATGCACCTTTCAACAAAAAAAAACAAAGGACTTCATGTAAATGAAGTAAACGTAGCTGCAATAGACCAGCAAAATAAACTCTCACGAGCTCATGCTTTCCACAAAAAAAAATTGGTTAGATGCTTCTTTAACTCCACAAGTTGAGCATTGGCGCTTTCGAAGAGATGAGGGGGGAGCGCTATAATGTTGATCAAGAGTGGGTGCGCTGGCGCGAGTGAGATAACGCTTCCAGAAGTGAACCAAGGGAGTGCTTGGCCTCCGATTGTTTTAAATTCTTAAGTTTGAGAGATCTCAACACTCCTTTCATGCTGCATGGGGAGCGCTTGGTGTTCCCACTCAAATTTAATTTGAGATCTTATAGTCAGAGAGATGCATCTCTTGAATCCTCAATCTCACTCTGATACCAAGATAAAATATGCAAAAAAAACACTACGGTGAGGCTATGCTCACTTCTCACTTATTCAATGAAGATAGATTACATCCTTATATAGGAAAAGACTCTACCGAGTCAATTACATGAAAACCAAAGACAACTAGACTCTTAACTAAGAACTGACTCTTAACATGCCTACAACCGACTCTCAGAACTGAAGCTTATAACTGGTGCTTACAACTGGCACTTACTCCATTATTTTGAAGTGTTGGTTGCGGTGTGATTGCGGTAGCAGTGTGATTGGTAGAGAAGCTAAATATACATAGATGAAGAGGGATTGTTGAGTTAAAACTACTACATGAAAAGGAAATTGGGATTTCAAATAGTTCTCCATGAGTAAAATAGTCATTGATTTGAAAAGTTTTGCTACAAAAATTATGAAAATTTTGAATGTTCAAAATAGTGCACAAAAAAATTGGGATTTGCATATCTTTTTATTGTTGCTTTTGTTTTTCTATGTCAATCTAAGGAAATTAATTAATTTTGTTTCATATGTATAAAGTTTTGAACCCTGAGAAATTAATCAATTTTGTTTCAATCTGCAGCAAGCTTTGGCCACTTTTACGAACAAGCAAAACCTTGGGATAATCCTATATTGGGTATAATTCCATCGCTTTGTATTGCATTTTTCTTTCTGCAGGTGAACAAATTCTTGTCTTTGAGTTCATTTCTAGTGGGATTTTGTATGATTGACTGCACAAAAACTAGGGTCTTACAAGTCCATTATCATGGGCCACTCATATGGACATTGTTAAATATAATGTAACCTCAATAGGCTGACTATACACTGCCAACTGTCCTGGCCAGCTGTACTTTCTATTCTTGTTTTTCTTGAGCCTATTTAGCTCATCCATCTCCCATTGCATAGTACTTCTTCAGACTTACTACTTCTAAAGTTCTTCATGTACTCGTTTTGTACTTTGCTTCATATATTCTAATATACTGTTTTATGTTCTATTCTTTCTCTCTGCGTTTCTTACTTCACAATTTATCATGGTATCAGAGCTATAGAAGTAAGCCTCTTCACATAGGTTGGAGAGCAACATGATCCTCAAATAGTGCAGAGCTTACGCGGATCTTGAGAGCATTTTGACACAGACTTTTCACAAGGCTTGGAGAGTTGTTCGTCATACTCTCGAAAGATCCTCGAAGGAAACTTCCACGAGGAAGCTGTCCACTCATACACTCAAAATATCAACGTAAGAAGCTCACACGAGGTCGCAGAGCACACTACGCTCAAAAGCTTCAAAGAGCAGAAACATGAGAAGGAAGCAGAGACTGAGAAGGAAGAAACAGTAAAGATTCTTGCAATTTTCAAGAATCATCAAAGATTTACGAAGAAGAGCTACAGGAGGCAGGAACTCTTGAAGAATTCAAAGAATTTGTTCAAATTTGCTAAAGATTCCTGCAGAAGGCAAAATCGTTTAAAGATTTTTGGAAATCGCTCAAATCTATCAAAGATTGCAGCAGAGAACAAAGAACTTGTGAAATTCTTTCAAATCTTTAAAAGATTCACAAATTTTTCTTCCGCAGGACAAAATTCCTTCAAATGCAACAAAGAACGCATCTCATGTGCAAAGAACAACCATTGAGGCTGTAAGATTCGTCCTATGAACGGATCCAGAGTGGGAAACCATTTCAGAAGGGATGAAGAGAGCGCGTAAAAGGTGAAAGAATTTTAGCTGTCAAATCTTGCGCAAAGGACCGACAACCATTGGATCAGTGAGAAAGTGCACGAGGTGTAGTCCTCTGAAGTGCACAAGAGAAATTTTGAATTGTGAAGTCGCAAAATAACGACATCATCTGGACCATCTATCAAGAGACACATGGCGAGATCTCGATATTTCATTGACTCGCAAGGTGTAAAGGTCAGAATACTGCCGTGAGAATTCATGAATCATGAAATCACGAGTCATTATGGACCATTGGATCGAGATAGATCACGAGCCATCGATCTTATCCCATCGCAAAATCAAGGATCGGGAGTTGGACGAGCGAAGGAGACTGTTCTCCAAAACCTCGATACATAAAATCTTGACATCACGTATCGCGAAATCTTGAGAGGATTGTGAGCCGTCCATCTCAGAGGACAGGTGGCAGCAGATCCACGCCATAACTCCATCGACATTTCGGAGTTCGGGATATCGGAGGTCTTGTTGACGAAAGACACTCCACGATGAAAGTCATGAAATCATGATTCACAAAATAGCGATAAGATCACAACCGTCCATTTGTTTGGACACGTGGCGGACATCGAGGAAACCGTCGGCATCTTGGCAATTGGGGTTCTCAGTTGACAGGGAATTTGGAGTCGCAAGTCGCAAAATCGCGAAACGACGAGGACCGTCCATCTTGAGGGGATGCATGGCGTAAATCCGAGGGCTCCAGAAAAGTCTCGAAAGGGGAGAGTCCATCGGCACATCGAGATTCGGTAAATCGCAAATCCTGAGGACAAGGGATCGGGTTTTTTTATGGTGAAAACCCCATAAACGATCGGAGCCGTCTATTTTTAGGAGACACGTGGGAGAGATCGGGAGAACCAATCAGCACACTGGGGTTCGACATTTCGTGGATCCTGGAGACGAGACGTCCAGAACATATCAAATTGAGAATTCCTGAGGAGAATTCAGGACCGCCCAATATAGGAGGATGCATGGAAGATATCAAAGCAATCTGGAAATTTCCCGAAAGGAAAGGTCATCCATTGTGAAATCAAGAATTGGGAAATCGAGGATTCCGTGGACAAGAGGTCCAATGCATTTTGACCTTCGAAACCCTGAATCCCGATAAGAGGTTTGACTGCGGTCTTTTTAGTTCTGGTCATAAGATCTGGACCATTGAATTGTCCAAAGGGGAATTTCAAATTTTGACAATTTTGAAAGACAAAGAACCAGAAAATCCTGTAGCGCTTTAACATCAAGGCACATGGTCACATTTCATGGAGACTAAGGGCTAATTCAAGGCCGATAAGAACTCATCGAAAAATTGGCATTTCAGTGATCGGAGGTTGGAGAGACAAGAGATCGGAGGACTCGTATAACAAAGTCCCGACGTCAGAATCGCGAAGCCAAAAAACTCGCAAAATCTTGAATGCAGAGTTCCAAAGTCACTACAAATTACACGCAGGAGACAGGTAAGTAAGAACTTTGTTTCTGCTGTTCATTTTTTTTTTAAATAAAAAATATATATATATGGTGACATATAGCAATTTAGGATCAACATAGGGTCTGATTCTTCTTGGAAAGAACTATGAGTTCTGGTCTCTTCGGATGAAATCTTTCTTGCAAGCATAAGAGTGTTAGGATCCAGTGGATCATGGATATGTGGAACCAGATCCAGCAGACTTGTCTGCCATGACTAATCAACAAAAAATTGGATTCAAAATTCTATGGATGACTCGTTTTTTTCAAAAATCACAGGCGTTGGTACTTCAAAACAGGCCTGGGACATCCTTAAATATTCCTACCAAGGAAATGACAAGGTCAAAACAGTTAAACTATAGACCTTGAGGATGCAATTCGAGACTCTAAGGATGATAGAGTCCGAAAATGTGGATCAGTTCATGACCAGAGTCATGGTCATCGTGAACCAGATCGGACTGACTGGTGAAACCATCACTGATCAACGCATTTTTGAGAAAATCCTCAGAAGTTTACTAAAGAAATTCGAAATGGTTGTAAGAGAAATCCTTGAATCCAAGGATCTGTCAAGTTTTTTAATAGATGAATTAATTGGTACTCTGGTGACACATGAGACCAGACTACATCTCACAGATGAGTCAATCTCCAATGCTTTCAAAACTCAATTCTCCTTCAGCAGAGGGAGAGGCAGAGGAAGAAGCAGAGGTCACCAAGGAGGATGGAGCAATCAAAGTAACCCTCGCTCCAGTGGAGGAAATAGACAACAGTATCCGAATCAAAATTTCCAAGGTCAAAGACAACAACAACAAAATCAACATCAGAATTTCCATCCTCAAAGAGGCAGAGGGAGAAGATCAAATGAGAAATCAAGTATACAATGCTATTACTACAAAAAGTATGGGCACTATGAATCTGAATGCAAGAAGAAGAAAGAAGATTAGCTCTCAGGTAGAGCACATGTGTCAAATCACAAAGGATAAAACTCAAGAGGTATGTTTCTTTCGTGCCACAAGACTGAAGAACAACCTAAAGATCTCCGGTTGCTGGATAGTGGATGCAACAATCACATGACAGGTAACAAAGATTTACTTTCATGCATTGATTCTTCAATCTCATCTGATATTACACTTGGAAATGATTACTTAGTCAAGGTTCATGGAAAAGGAACTGTTCCTATTCTTACTGAACAGAATGTAAAGAAAGACATAAACAATGTCTATCATGTTCCAGATCGGAAACATAATTTTCTCAGTGTAGGACAACTCTTTGAACATGGCTATAAGGTACTTTTTGAGGGAGCATCTTGCAAGATATTTGACAAAATCCCAAGCAGAAAATTAATTTCTGAAATCCATATGACTCCAAATAGGATGTTTCCCCTTACACTCGGAACTGTAAATCTGATTCAACCATATGCACAGAGTGCATCTACCCTAAATGAAACAATGGTTTGGCATACAAGATTTGGATCTATTTTCTCAGACACAAGTCTGAAACTTTTGCAAAATTCAAAGAAGTCAAGGAAGAAGTTGAAAAACAAAGTGGATAATATATCAAAGAACTCAAGACCGATGGAGGAGGAGAATACAACTCTAGAGAATTTGCAAATTTCTGCAAATCACAAGGCATTATCATGCAAACAACAACCAGATATACTCCACAACAGAATGGAGTGGCTGAAAGGAAAAATCAGACAATAATGAATATGGAAAGAACTCTTCTTAAAGAGAAAAGTTTGTCAAATACTTTTTGGGCTGAAGCAATAGCATGCTCAATTTATCTCCTAAATAGATCTCCAACCACAAGTCTAAAGATGAAAGTCCCTCAAGAAACATGGAGTGGGACAAAGCTCAATGTTGCACATCTAAGGACATTCGGATGCATAGCATACACTCACATACCTTCTGAATTAAAGAAGAAACTTGATGACAGAAGTGAGAAACGTATTTTCACTGGATATAGTGAAACATCTAAAGCTTACAGGCTTTACAATCCAATCACCAAGAAACTAATTCTCAACAGAGATGTAAAATTTCTGGAAAATCAATTCTGGAATGATTCATAAAATCAGCAAATGGACAGTCAAAATCCATTGCTACCAAGTTCTGAAAATGTAGAAAATTCAGGACAACAAGTACCTCAAACTATTCTTCCAAGATTGCAAGTACAAAGAGAACCTGAAAATTCTCAGGATACCTCAACTTCCAGCAAAGAATCATTCTCTGAACAACAAAATTAGAGAACTCGAAGTTTGAGAGAAATCCATCAACAGTTGGATGACTTTGAACAACACAACCTTTTTTCTTTAATGTCATGTCAACCTACATCCTTTAAGGAAGCAGCTAAGGAGCCACATTGGGTTCAAGCCATGAACCAAGAAATTGACTCCATTGAGAAGAAGAAGACATGGGATCTTGTTGATTTGCCAATTCACAAGAAGAGTATTGGTGTCAAGTGGGTTTACAAAACTAAACTCAATGAAAAAGGGCAGATCAAAAAACACAAGGGAAGACTTGTTGCCAAAGGATTCTGACAACAACCAGGTACTGATTATGGTGAAACTTTTGCTCCAGTAGCAAGATTAGATACTGTAAGGACTCTATTGGCCATAGCAGCCCAACACAAATGGCGAGTTTACCAGATGGATGTCAATTCAGCATTTCTGAATGGTTTCTTAGAAGAAGAAGTTTATGTCGATCAGCCACTTGGATTTGAAGTCCAACAGGACCCAGCCAAAGTATATCAGTTGAAGAAAGCCTTGTATGGCTTAAAGCAAGCTCCAAGAGCTTGGTACAATAGAATTGACACTTATCTGATCAAAAGTGGATTCAACAGAAGCCAAAATGAGCCAACTCTTTACACCAAAATAGATCAACACAGTAAAATTTTGATTGTATGTTTATATGTTGATGACATGATCTATACGCGAAATATTCAGTTAACAAATTTTAAAAATGCCATGCAATCTGAGTTTGAGATGACAGATATTGGCATAATGAAATATTTTTTAGGGATTGAGGTTAATCAATCAACCAAAGGCATATTTGTCTGTCAACAAAAGTATGCAGCAGACATCATCAAAAGATTTCGCATGGAAGAATGCAATCCATTAGAAACCCCCATACCACTAGGCACAAAATTGAGCAAGAATGATGAAGGTCCTACAGCGGAATCTACCCTATACAAAGGTTTAGTAGGCAGTTTGTTGTATCTTACAACAACTAGGCCTAACATTATGTATGCAACCAACCTTGTTTCCAGATTCATGGAATCCCCAAAAGATTCTCATTGGAAAATGGTGAAACGAATTCTGAGATATGTTGCAAGAACTCTCAATTTCGGCTTATGGTACACTAAATATGATAGTAATCAACTTTCTGGTTACACAGACAATGATTTTGTAGGCAGCCTAGATGACAGGAAAAGCACATCTGGACATGTTTTTCAATTGGGAACGAACCTCATCTCATGGGCATCAAAGAAGCAACCAATTGTTTCAATATCTTTTGCAGAGGCAGAGTATGTAGCTGCTACCTCAGGTTCTTGTCAAGCTGTGTGGCTGAGAAGAATATTGAAAGATATGTCACATACAGAAAAGGATCCAACTATTTTTTGTGACAATACTTCAGCAATTGCTTTATCCAAAAATCATGTGTTTCACAAGAAAAGAAAACACACACTTGTTTTCATTTCATATGTGAGTTAGTCAATACTGGTGATATTGCACTACAATTCTGTGGTTCTCGAGATTACCTTGCTGATATCTTTACAAAGCCGCTAGGAAAATCTGTTTTTGATTTTCAGAGACAACACTTAGGCATAATCAGTGCTGATGTTTGTAACTGTTGAGTTTAAGAGGGAGTGTTAAATATAATGTAACGTCAATAGGCTGACTATACACTGCCAATTGTCCTGGCCAGCTGTACTTTCTATTCTTGATTTGCTTGAGCCTATTTAGCTCAGCCATCTCCCATTGCATAGTACTTCTTCAGACTTAGTACTTCTGAACTTCTTCATGTAATCGTTTTGTACTTTTCTTCATATATTCTAATATACTGTTCTCTATTCTATTCTTTCTCTCTGCATTTCAGGTTGTTGTGGCTTTGCAATACCTTCATGAATAAGCAAACCCTCCAATATTGCACAACGATGTTAAGTCTGCAAATGTCTTGCTGGAGGCCGATAACTGTGCTAAATTGGTTGATTTTGGACTATCGAAGTTATGGTTACATGGATATACAATACGTGAAAACCCGCAGATATTCGACCAAGAGTGATGTGTATAGATTTGGTGTGCTACTGCTGGAACTTCTAACAGGTTTAAAATCACTACAGGAAGAAATGTCTCTGGAAGAATGGAGTCAATCATATTGTTTGAGCGAAGGTGTGGACATATTCATGGAAATTGTTGATCCAAATGTGATAGAACACATTAACGCAATGGAACTATAGATTATGATAAAAATTGGTAATATTTGCTTACAGGACATTGGTGAAGAGAGATCCTCAATGAGAGAGATTGTGAATATGATGCAGGAAAGTAGAAATATAAATTCAAATGAAAACTTGTCCAAGGGGAGTGAACCTCCCTCTCTGGGAAATGGAAACTTATCTGATGGTGGTTCTACAACACTGTGATTCTTGAGATAGTAAAAATGGAGAACTTGTTTGATGGCGGTGCAACAGTGTGATTCTTGAGATAGTACAAATGGAAAAATTGTTTGATGGTGATGGTGTTGTACTATGAATTGAATTTCCACATTTTATGTTGAGGATAATTATCATGAGAAAGTTCTTAGTTCTTTTTAAAACTACCAATAATATTAATATCAACTATCTTCATCCTTAACCTAAATTCTATGTTTTTTATATTAACTATGTTTTTATATATTCAATTTTATGTTTTTTATATATATACAAACATTCTACAATTGTAATTTTCAAGATAACATTGTTTACTCAATGTCTAATTGAGAAGTGAACCCGACAAAATATGTCAACAAAGAAATAATCAAGTCTAAGTTATTTTCTCCCGCAAATCGTCGTTCTCTTTGAGTAATAACCCATTAGACATTTCTTCATTGTTCATGACTCATGTTCGATTCCCTTCTACGGGCCCAGTAGAGATAAAATATGCAAAACAAACACCATGGTGAGGCTACGCTCACTTCTCAGTTATTCAATGAAGACAGATTACAACCTTATATAGGAAAAGACTCTATCGAGTCGGTTACATGCAAACCAAAGACAGCTAGACTCTTAACTAAGAACTGACTCTTAACACACCTACAACTGACTCTCACAACTGAAACTTATAACTGGTTCTTACAACTAGCACTTACAACTGGTGCTTACTCCATTATTTCCAGGTCTCCCCCTTAATGGAGAATGGATTGACTTCTGCACCTAACATCTCCCTAAATATTTCAAACTTAATCTTTCCAAGAGGCTTAGTGAAAATATCAACAACATTTTCACTAGTATTACAATACATCAGATCTTTTTCATTTGACTGCAACTTTTCTCGAACAAAAGGAAACTGAGCTTCAACATTTTTTGTCCTTGCATGAAAAGTCAGATTCTTCACAATATTGATTGAACTTTGATTATCACATCTCATCATCGTAGGGTACTTTCGTTCTTCTCCAACATCTTGAAGAAGTCTTCTTAACCAAACAACTTCACAAGTTGTTCCACACAAGGCTTTATATTCTGCTTCAGTAGAAGACAAAGATACAATAGGCTGCTTTTTACTGCTCCATGAAACAACCCTAGATCCAATGTTGAACGTAAAGCCAGTGGTTGATCTTCGATCATCCAGATTGTCAGCCCAATCAGAATCTAAATAACCTATCAACTCAACACCATATGCATCAGTATATTTAACACCATAATCAAGTGTACCTTTTGGATACCCGAGTACTGCCTTTGCTGCATTCCAATGGCTTTCATGAGGTTTCGCCATGAACTGACTTAACACACTCATAGAATATGAAATATCAGGCCTGGTAATGGTGAGATAATTTAGACTACCCACCATCTGTCTATACATAGTTCCATTCACCTCCTTCGAACCATCATCCCAAGAAAGTTTTAATTTCTGCTCTGTGGGAAGAATGGAAGACTTACACTGATCCATTTTAAATCTCTTAAGTATTTCTCTGATATACTTACTCTAACAAACAAAAGTTTGGCCTGCATTTCTCCAAACTTCAAGACCTAGGCAATAATATAACTCACCAAGATCTTTCATTTCAAATACCTTTTATAATTTCTCCTTGATTTCATCAATTAACTTCTCTTCATTTTTTGTAATTATTAAATCATCATCATATAATGAAATTGATACTATATACCCCTGTTCATCAAAATTGTTATACAGATTTGGATCACTTTTGCTCCTCATAAAACCCTGTTGAAGACAGAAAGAGTCTATCTTTTCATACCATGACTTAGGTGCATGTTTTAGTCCATAAAATGCTTTCTTTGACTTACACACTAAGTGTTCTTGCCCCTTTTCAACAAACCCTTCAGGTTGAGTAAGGTAAACCTCTTCCTTTAACTCACCATTCAAAAATGCAGATTTAACATCTAACTAATGCAACTTCCAATGGTACTTTGTAGCTAAAGCAATTAACATTATGATAGTATTCAATATAGCTACTGTGCAAATGTTTGAACCTTCTGTTTGTGAATACCCCTTTTCCACCAGTCTAGCCTTATACTTATCTATACTACCATCTAATTTAAACTTGGTTTTGTATATCCATTTGCATCCAATGGGCTTCTTATGTTTAGGCGATTCAGTCAATTCCCAAGTATTGTTTTTCATTATAGATTCATATTCTTCCTCTATTACATTTGGACATTCATCATGTTCATCAGCTTCTTCAAAACTCATGGGTTCTATGACATTTGAAATGCTACTCATTAGGGCATAGTCTTTATACCTCTTAGAAAGCCGAATATGTCTTGAATATCTTCTCAACTGATTATCTTCCTCCCCACTTTGTGAAGATTTGTCTTCACCTCTCGGTGAACTGTGACTCCTTGAATTGTCCATATCACTGAATCCTTCTTCCTACTGTTGTTTTTTTCACTGCGGGGATGGTTGATGTTGTGTGGGATGCTATTGCTATTGTTGCTCTTCTTTAACTCCTTCATCAAGAAGTCTTTGCCATTCCTCATGAATGTTGTCGTCATGATTTCCTGCTTCCTTCTCATGGAAAAGTACATCTCTACTTGCAAATACTTTGTGAGTAGCATGATCAAATAGTTTATATGCTTTAATTCAGAACAATACCCAATGAAAATACATTTAATGGCTTTAGCATCCAATTTCCTCCAATTCTCCTTTGGAATATGAGAAAAATCCTTACACCCAAATACTTTCAAATTATGAACTGCAGGTTTGGAACCATTCAAGGCTTCGAAAGGAGTAACATTATCAATACACCTTGTTGGACTTCTATTCTTTAAATAAACTGCAGTATTTATGGTTTCAGCCCAAGATGCATTTGAGAGATTCTTATCTTTCATCATACTGCGTGCACACTCTACCAGAGTTCTGTTTTTCCTTTCAGGGACTCCATTTTGCGGTGGAGTGTGAGGTACTGTAAACTGTCGTACTATTCCATTATCTTTGCAATATTTGATGAAGTCCCCTGATTTATACTCTCCCCCTTGATCTAAACGAAGGATTTTGATGGATTTTCCTATCTTCTTTTACACCATGGTTCTGAATTCCTTAAAGTACTCAAAAACATCACATTTTCATCTAAGGAAGTAAACCCATGTGTATCTCGTGCAATCATCAATAAATAAGAGAAAGTAAAATGCACCTCATAAAGACCTAGTCTAGATAGGCCCACAAACATCAGTATGCACAAGATCTAACACATCTCTCTTTTTCGTATCAGGATTAGAGGGGAATTCAACTCTATGCATCTTTCCTAATGCACATCCATCACAAGCAACCTTCTCATTCTTTAGCATGGGGAGTCCTTCAACCATATTATTTTTCTGTAATAACAATAAATCAGGATGATTGATGTGTCCATACCTTTCATGCCAAAGAATCTCTGTTGGCATATTTGCAAAAGTCAGTGCATGATGTGCTTTGATGGTAACATCAAGTTTGTATAGACCTCCTGCTCTGACCCCATTGAAACAGTATGGAAGTGGTCCAGCAGATCCTTCACTATGCAATTATTCTTGAAGAATTCAACCTTCAAGTTCTGATCTGTAATGGTTGACACAAAGATCAAATTTTTCTTTATTCCTGGCCCATACACCACATTGAAAATGTGACGAAATATACCATTCGATAATGTTACAAGAATGTCTCCATATCCCTTGATCTAATGAGTGCGGTCATCTCCATTATGTGTTTCTTTGAAATTAGCATACCAATTTTTATTACAAGTCATATGTATTGATGCTCCAGAATCCACAAACCAGGCATCAAAATCATCCGTTTCAGCAGATAAAGCAACGTTAGACACAAACAACCTAAGATCCCATGAGTCAAAATGCGAGGGTTCATCTATAACATCACTAGCAATAAATAATCTGAGATCTTGATTTGGAGAATTTTCTGCATAATGACCTTAATGTGTTTTAGGTTTATTCCTAGCCTCATCACTTCTTGTGACAGTCTTTAACCATATGTCCAAGTCGACCACAATAAAAACAACTCTTAGACTCATTCTTTTCAGATTGGATACCTTGATTTGGAGATTGTCTTCTCTGTGATGAACTGTCTCTCTACCATGAACCACCTATGAACTGCCTCTTCTGCCTCTTACTCCTGATCTCCCTCTCGCAAATCTATTATTTGACCACTGTGCCAAATCTTTACTCAGAGGCTTCAGATTCTCATGCCTCTCTTCCTCTTGCAGAAAAATACCTGTCAATTCTTCAAACATAGGAGGTTTCTCCCTTGCTACAAGACCTATTATGAACATATGATAATCTTCTAGCATACCATTTAAGGTAATAGTGACCAGATCAATGTTGGAAACAGTTTCCCTATATTTACTAGCTTGTCTTTCACCTATTTAATACGACGCAAAACTGAACAAACAGATTCATTTCCATCCATTTTAATGCCTAGCAATTTAGTTTTCAGGAACAAAATGCGATTTGTGTTGCTAGTTTCATACAATGCTTTAAGCGTTGTCCATGTTGCAGCAGAAGTTGTAGCTTCTCTAATATGTGGAATTATGTTATCTTTAACAGACATGCACAACAATACCTTTGTCTTATTTTCGTTATTCTCCCAGTCTCAGATTTGTCCTACTGTTGCTCCTACAGCCGCATCAGGTTTCAGTTCAGTTCCCTTCGCAATGTTCCAGACACCATAGCCCTCCATGAGCATCTGCATCTTGAATTTCCAGTTAATGAAATTCGAGCCATCTAGCTTGTTGGCTTCGTTGAGGTAGGTCTCCGCGAGCGGATTCACCATCCCTGCAAGTTAGTCTCTGCAAGTGAATTACCAATAATATGCAACTTTTTGTCGCTGTCAATTCGGATACCACCGATCTGTCTCAATCTTGACTCTCAACTTTCTTAAGAGAAAACTTTAAAAACAAAAATCCTTAACACCACTTTATATATAAAAATAATATATAAATTTCACATGCATCCACTTGAAATAAACATGCATAAACTTATAACTCCCTCTTCACCTTTTTATATAAAAAATATCCACTTTAAATAATAAAAAAATCATGATTCTAAAATATATATATCCCCTTTCTCATTTGCTTGCACTTCACAAGTCGTGGCACTCTTTTTCAAAGTTCACACAATCCTTAAAAACCATGCATGCCAAGAAACTCACACATGCTTTGATTATGCATGCTCTAATCCTCACGCAACAAAGTTTCTTCATGCACCTTTCAACAAAAAAAACAAAGGACTGCATGTAAATGAAGTAAACGTAGCTGCAATACACTAGCAAAATAAACTTTCACGAGCTCACACTTTCCACAAAGAAAAATTGGTCGGATGATTCTTTAACTCTGCAAGTTGAGAGATGGCGCTTCTGGAGAGATGAGGGGGGAGCGCTATAACACTGAGCGAGAGTGAGTGCACTAGCGCTTCCATACGCGAACCAAGGGAGCACTTGGCCTCTGATTGTTTTAAATTCATAAGTTTGAGAGAGCTCAGCGCTCCTCCTACGCTGCATGGGGAGTGCTCGGCGCTCCTACTCAAATTTAATTTGAGATCTAACACTCAGAGAGTTGGATCCCTTGAATCCTCAATCTCACTCTGATATCAAGATAAAATATGAAAAACAAACACCACGGTGAAGCTACACTCACTTCTCACTTATTCAATGAAGACGGATTACATCCTTATATAGGAAAAGACTCTACTGAGTAGGTTACATGCAAACAAAAGACAACTAGACTCTTAACACGCCTACAACTGACTCTGACAACTGAAGCTTATAACTGGTGCTTACAACTGCCACTTACTCCATTATTTCCAAATTATTTCCAAGTGTTGGTAGCGGTGCGATTGCGGTAGTGGTGCGATATGTAGAGAATCTAAATATACATAGACGAAGAGCGATTGTTGAGTTAAAACTACTACATCAAAAGGAAATTGGGATTTCAAATAGTTCTCCATGAGTAAAACAATAGTTGATTTGAAAATTTTTGCTACGGAAATTATGAAAATTTTGAAAGTTCAAAACAGTGCACCAAAAAACTGGGGTTTGCATATCTTTTTATTGTTGCTCTAGTTTTTCTATGTCAATCTAAGGAAATTAATTAATTTTGTTTCATATGTATAAAGTTTTGAACCCTGAGAAATTACTCAATTTTGTTTCAATCTGCAACAAGCTTTGCACGCTTTTAGGAACAAGCAAAACCTTGGGATAATCCTGTATTGAGTATAATTCCATCGCTCTGTATTGCATTTTTCTTTCTGCAGGTGAACAAATTCTTGTCTTTCAGTTCATTTCTAGCAGGAGTTTGTATGATCGACCGCACAAAAACCAGGGTCTTACAAGTCCACTACCATGGGCTGCTCGTATGGACATAACATTTCAGGTTGATGTGGCTTTGCAAGACCTTCATGAAGAAGCAAACCCTCCTATCTCGCAATGTGATGTTAAGTCTGCAAATGTTTTACTGGAGGCCGATAAATGTGCTAAATTGGCTGGTTTTGGACTATCGAAGTTATGGTTACATGGATCACTGCTATTAGGGGAAGTTATGGTTACATGGATCCGCAATACGTGAAAACACACAGATATTCGGCCAAGAGTGATGTGTATAGCATTGGTGTGCTACTGCTGGAACTTCTAACAGGTTTAAAATCACTACAGGAAGAAACGCCTCTGGCAGAATGGACTCAATCATATCGTTTGAGCGAAGGCGTGGACATATTCATGGAAATTGTTGATCCAAATGTGATAGAACACATTAACGCAATGGAACTGCAGATTACGAGACATTGGTGAAGAGAGATCCTCAATGAGAGAGATGGTGAATATGATGCAGGAAACTAGAAATATAAATTCAAATGAAAACTTGTCCGAGGGTGTTGAAGCTCCCTCTATGGGAAATGGAAACTTATCTGATTCTTGAGATAGTACAACACTCTGATTCTTGAGGGTGCTACAACACTCTGATTCTTGAGATAGTACAAATGGAAAACTTGTTTGATGGCGGTGCAACACCGTGATTCTTGAGATAGTACAAATGGAAAACTTGTTTGATGGCGGTGGCGTTGTACTATGAATTGAATTTCCACATTTTATGTTGAGGATAATTATCATGAGAAAGTTCTTAGTTCTTTTTAAAACTAACAATACTGTTAATATCAAATATCTTCATCCTTAACCTAAATTCTATGTTTTTTATATTAACTATGTTTTTATATATTAAATTTTATGTTTTTTTATATATATACAAACATTCGACAATTGTAATTTTCAAGATAACATTGTTTACTCAATGTCTAATTGAGAAGTGAACTCGAAAAAATATGTCAACAAAGAAACAATCAAGTCTAAGTTATTCTCTCCTGCAATTCATCGTTCTCTCTGAGTAATAACCCATCAGACACTTCTTCATTGTTCATGACTCATGTTCGATTCCCTTCTACGGGCCCAATAGAGATAAAATATGCAAAACAAACACCACGGTGAGGTTACACTTACTTCTCACTTATTCAATGAAGATGGATTACATCCTTATATAGGAAAAGAATCTATCAAGTCGGTTACATGAAAACCAAATACAACTAGACTCTTAACTAAGAACTGACTCTTAACATGCCTACAACTGACTCTCACAACTGAAGCTTATAACTGGTGCTTACAATTGGCACTTACAACTGGCGCTTACTCCATTATTTCCAAGTCTCCCCCTTAATGGAGAATGTATTGACTTCTACACATAACATCTCCCTAAACTGTTCAAACTTAATCTTTCCAAGAGGCTTAGTGAAAATATCAGCAACATTTTCACTAGTATTACAATACATAAGAGCTATTTCATTTGACTGCAACTTTTCTCGAACAAAATGAAATTGAGCTTCAACATGTTTTGTCCTTGCATGAAAAATCGGATTATTTGCAATATTGATTGAACTTTGATTATAGCATTTGATCATTGTAGGTTCCTTTCATTCTTCTCTAACGTCTTGAAGAAGTCTTCTTACCCAAACAACTTCACAAGTTGCTGCACATAAGGATTTAGATTCTCTTTAGTAGAAGACAAAGATACAGTAGGCTGCTTTTTACTGCTCCATCAAACAACCCTGGATCCAATGTTGAACGCATATCCAGTGGTTGATCTTCGATCATGTAGATTGCGAGCTCAATCATAATTTGAATAACTTGTCAACTCAACATCAGATGCATCAGTATATTTAATACCATAATCAAGAGTACCTTTTAGATACCTGAGTACTTCCTTTGCTGCATTCCAATGGCTTTCATGTGGTTTCACCATGAACTGACTTAACACACTCATATAATATGAAATATTAAGTCTGGTTGTGGTGAGATAATTCAGACTACCCACCATTTGTCTATACACAGTGTCATTCACCTCCTTCGAACCATCATCACAAGAATATTTCACATTCTTCTACATGGGAACAATGGAAGACTTACATTGATCCATTTTAACTCTCTTAAGTATTTCTCTTATATACTTACTCTGACAAACAAAATTTTAGCCTGCATTTCTCCAAACTTCAAAACCTAGGCAGTAATGTAACTCACCAAGATCTTTCATTTCAAATACCTTTGATAATTGCTCCTTGATTTCGTCAATTAACTTCTCTGCCTTTACTGTAATTATTAAATCATCAACATATAACGAAATCAATACTATATACCCCTGTTCATCAAATTTGGTATACAGATTTGGATCACTTTTGCTCCTCACAAATCCTAGTTGAAGAAAGAAAGAATCTATCTTTTCATACCATGACCTAGGTGTCTGTTTTAGTCCATACAATGCTTTCTTTAACTTACACACTAAGTGTTCTTGCCCCTTTTCAACAAACCCTTCAGGTTGAGTAAGGTAAACCTCTTTCTTTAACTCACCATTCAAAAATGCAGATTTAACATCTAACTGATGCAGCTTCCAATGGTACTTTGTAGCTAATGCAATTAACATTCTGATGGTATTCAATTTAGCTATTGGTGCAAATGTTTCAGCATAATCAATACCTTCTGTTTGTGAATACCCCTTTTCCACCAGTCTAGCCTTATACTAATCTATACTAGCATCTGATTTAAAATTGGGTTTGTATATCCATTTGCATCCAATGGGCTTCTTATGTTTAGGCAATTCAGTCAATTCCCAAGTATTGTTTTTCATTATAGATTAATATTCTTCCTCCATTGCATTTCACGATCCATCATGTTCATTAGCTTCATCAAAACTCATGGGTTCTATGATATTTGAAATGATACTCATTAGAGAAAAGTATTTATACCTCTCAAGAAGTCAAATCTGTCTTGAAGATCTTCTCAACTGATTATCTTCCTCCCCACTTTGTGAAGATCTGTCTTCACCTCTAGGTTAACTGTGACTGCTTGAATTTTCCATATCACTGAGTACTTCTTGTCGTTGTTGTTGTTATCGCTGCGGGGATGGCTGCTGCTGTGTGGGCTATTGTTGTTGTTGCTGCTCTTCTTTAACTCCTTCATCAAGAAGTCTCTACCATTCCTCATGAGTGTTGTCATCATGATTTCCTGCTTCCTGCTCATGGAAAAGTACATCTCCACTTGCAAATACTTTGTGAGTAGCAGGATCAAACAATTTGTATGCTTTAAATTCAGAACAATACCCAATGAAAATTCATTTAATGGCTTTAGCATCCACTTTCCTCCTATACTCCTTTGGAATATGAGAAAAAGTATTACACCCAAATACTTTCAAATTATGAACTGAAGGTTTGGAACCATTCAAGTCTTTGAAAGGAGTAACATTATCAAGACACCTTGTTGGACTAATATTCTTTAAATAAACTGCAGTATTTATGGCTTCAACCCAAAATGCATTTGAGAGATTCTTACCTTTCATCATACTACGTGCACACTCTATTAGAGTTTTGGTCTTCCTTTCAGCGATTCGATTTTGTTGTGGAGTGTGAGGTACTATAAATTGTTGTACTATTCCATTATCTTTGCAATATTTGTTGAAGTCCCCTGATTTATACTCTCCCCCTTGACCTAAACAGATGATTTTGATGGATTTTCCTATCTTCTTTTCCACCATGGTTCTGAATTCCTTAAAGTACTAGAAAACATCACTTTTTCATCTACAGAAGTAAACCCATCTGTATCTCGTGCAATCATCAATAAATAATAGAAAGTAAAATGCACCTCCTAAAGACCTAATCTACATAGGCCCACAAACATCAAAATGAAGAAGATCTAACATATCTCTCTTTTTCTTATCAATATTAGAGGGGAATTCATATCTGTGCATCTTTCCTAAAGCGCAACCATCACAAGCAACCTTCTCATTCTTTAACATGGGAAGTCCTTCAACCATATTATTTTTCTGTAATAACAATAAATCAGGATGATTGATGTGTCCATACCTTTGATGCCAAAGAATCTCTATTGGCATAGCTAGAGAAGTTAGTTCATAATGTGCTTTGCTGGTAACATCAATTTTGTATAGACCTCCTTCTCTGACTCCCGTTGCAACAGTTTGGAAGTGGTCCAATAGTTCCTTCACTATGCAATAATTCTTGAAGAATTCAACCTTCAAGTTTTGATATGTAATGGTGGACACATATATCAAATTTTTCTTTATTCTTGGCACATACACCACATTGTGAATGTGACGAACAATACCATTCGACAATGTCACAGGAGTGTCTCCATATCCCTTGATCTGATGAGTGCGGTCATCTCCAAGATATATGATGGCACCATTCTATGTTTCTTTGAAATTATCATAAGAATTTTTATTACAAGTCCTATGTACTAATGCTCGGAAATCCACAAACTAGGCATCAAAATCATCCATTTCAACAGATAAAGCAACATTAGACACAAATAGCCTAAGATCCTGTGAGTCAAAATTCAAGGGTTCATCAATATCATCATTAGCAATAAATAATCTGAGATCTTGATTTGAAGATTTTTCTGCATAATGACCTGAATGTGTTCTAGGTTTATTCCTAGGCTCATCATTTTTATTCTTATGACAATCTTTAACCATATGTCCAGGTCGACCACAATAAAAACAACTCTAGACTCATTCCTCTCGGATTGCATACCTTGATTTGGAGATTGTCTTCTCTACGATGAACTGTCTCTCTGCCATGAACCGCCTCTCTGCCATGGATTGCCTCCTTTGCCTCTTACTCCTGATCTCCCTCTCCCGGATTTATTATTTGACAAAAGTGCCAAATCTTTACTCGGAGGCTTCAGATTCCCACGCCTCTCTTCCTCTTGCAGCAAAATACCTGTTAGTTCTTCAAACATAGGAGGTTTCTCCCTTGCTACGAGACCTGTTATGAACATATGATAATCCTCTAGCATACCATTTAAGGTAATAGTGACCAAATCAGTGTTAGAAACATTTTCCCCTGTATTTACTAGCTTGTCTTTCACCTCTTTAATATGACCAAAAATTGAACTAATAGATTCATTTCCATCCATCTTAATGCCTAGCAATTTAGTTTTCAGGAACAAAATGCGATTTGTATTGCTAGTTTCATACAATGCATTAAGCGTTTTCCATGTTGTAGCAGAAGTTGTAGCTTCTCTAATATGTGGAATTACGCTATCTTTAACAGACATGTGCAACAATACCTTTGCCCTGTTTTCTCTCTTCTCCCAGTCTTGGATCTGTGCTACTATCGCACCTGCAGCCACATCAGGTTTCAGTTCAGTTCCCTTCGCAATGTTCCAGACACCATAGCCCTCCATGAGAGTTTGCATCTTGAATTTCTAGTTAATGAAATTCGAGCCATCTAGATTGTTGGCCTTGTTGAGGTAGGTCTCCACCAGTAGATTCTCCATCGCTGCAAGTTAGTCTCTGCAAGTGAATTACCAAGCATATGCAACTTTCTGTCACTCTGCCTTCAGATACCACCGATCCATCTCAATCTTGACTACCAACTTTCTTAAGAGAAAACTTTAAAAACAAAAATCCCTAACACCACTTTATATATAAAAATAATATATAAATTTCACATGCATCCACTTGAAATACACATGCATAAACTTATAACTCCCTCTTCACCTTTTATGATAAAAGATATCCACTTTAAATAATAAAAAGTTCATGATTCTAAAATATATATATCCCCTTTCTCATTATGCATGCTCCAAACCTCACCCAGCAAAGTTTCTTCACGCACCTTTCAACAAAAAAAAACAAAGGACTGGATGTAAATGAAGTAAATGTAGCTGCAATACACCAGCAAAATAAACTCTCATGAGCTCATGCTTTCCACAAATAAAAATTGGTCGGACGCTTCTTTAACTCTGCAAGTTGAGCGTTGGCGCTTCCGGAGAGATGAGGGGGGAACACTATAACACCGAGAAAGAGTGGGTGCGCTAGTGCGAGTGCACTAGCGCTTCCAGATGCGAAACAAGGGAGCGCTTGGCCTCCTATTGTCTTAAATTCATAGGTTTGAGAGAGCTCAGTGCTCCTCTCATGTTGCATGGGTAGCCCTTGGCACTCTAACTCAAATTTAATTTCATATCCTACACTCAGAGAGTTGGATCTCTTGAATCCTCAATCTCGCTCTGATACCAAGGTAAAATATGCAAAACAAGCACCACGGTAAGGCTACGCTCACTTCTCACTTATTCAATGAAGACGGATTACATCCTTATATAGGAAAAGACTCTACCGAGTCCGTTACATGCAAACCAAAGACAACTGGACTCTTAACTAAAAAATGACTCTTAACATGCCTAAAAGTGACTCTCACAACTGAAGCTTATAACCAGTTCTTACAACTGGTGCTTACAATTGACACTTACTCCATTATTTCCAAGTCTCCACCTTAATGGGGAATGGATTGACTTCTACACCTAACATCTCCCTAAATAGTTCAAACTTAATCTTTTCAAGAAGCTTAGTGAAAATATCAGCAGCATTTTCACTAGTATTACAAATACATTAGAGCTATTTCATTTGACTGCAACTTTTCTCGAACAAAATGAAACTGAGCTTCAACATGTTTTTTCCTTGCATGAAAAATTTGATTCTTCACAATATTGATTGAACTTTGATTATCACATATGATCATCATAGGTTCCTTTCGTTCTTCTCCAACATCTTGAAGAAGTCTTCTTAACCAAACAGCTTCACAAGTTGCTGCACACAAGGCTTTATATTCTTCTTTAGTAGAAGACAAAGATACAGTAGGCTGCTTTTTACTACTCCATGAAACAATCCCGGATCCAATGCTGAACACATATCCCATGGATGATCTTCGATCATCCAGATTGCCAGCCCAATCAGAATCTCAATAACCTACCAACTCAACATCAGAATCTCAATAACCTACCAACTCAACATCAGATGCAGTAGTATATTTAATACCATAATCAAGTGTACCTTTTAGATACCTGAGTACTGTCGTTGCTGCATAACAATGGCTTTCATGAGGGTTCACCATGAACTGACTTAACACACTCACAGAATATGAAATATCAGGTCTAGTTGTGCTGAGATAATTCATACTACCGACCATCTGTCTATACACGGTGTCGTTCACCTTCTTCGAACTATCATCACAAGAAAGTTTCACATTCTGCTGCATGGGATCAATGGAAGACTTACATTGATCCATTTTAAATCTCTTAAGTATTTCTCTGACATACTTAATCTGACAAACAAAAGTTTGGCCTCCATTTCTCCAAACATCAAGAACTAGGCAGTAATGTAACTCACCAAGATCTTTCATTTCAAATACCTTTAATAACTGCTCCTTGATTTCATCAATTAACTTCTCTGCATTTCCTATAATTATTAAATCATCAACTTATAATGAAATCAATACTATATACCCCTATTCATCAAATTTGGTATACAAATTTCGATCACTTTTTCTCCTCATAAAACCCTGTTGAAGAAAGAAAGAGTCTATCTTTTCATACCATGACCTAAGTGCCTATTTTAGTCCATAGAATGCTTTCTTTAACTTACACACTAAGTGTTATTCCCCCTTTTCAACAAAGCCTTCAGGTTGTGTAAGGTAAACCTCTTCCTTTAACTCACCATTCAAAAATTCATATTAAACATCTAACTGATGCAGCTTCCAATGGTACTTTGTAGCTAAAGCGATTAACATTCTGATAGTATTCAATTTAGCTACTGGTGCAAATGTTTCAGCATAATCAATACCTTCTGTTTATGAACACCCCTTTTCCACCAGTCCAACATTATACTTATCTATACTACCATCTGATTTAAACTTGGGTTTGTATATCCATTTGCATCCAATGGGCTTATTATGTTTAGGCAATTCAGTCAATTCCCAAGTATTGCTTTTGATTATAGATTCATATTCTTCCTACATTACATTTCACCATTCATCTTGTTCATTAGCTTCATCAAAACTCATGGGTTCTATGACATTTGAAATGCTACTCATTAGGGTATAGTATTTATACCTCTCAGGAAGCCGAATCTGTCTTGAAGATCTTCTCAACTGATTATCTTCCTCCCCACTTTGTGAAGATCTGTCTTCCCCTCTAGGTGAACTGTGACTGCTTGAATTGTCTATATCATTGAGTCCTTCTTGCTGATCTTTCTACTGTCGCTGCGGGAATGGCTGCTGCTGTGTAGGTTGTTGCTCTTCTTTAACTCCTTCATCAGGAAGTCTCTACCATTCCTCATGACTGTTGTCGTCATGATTTCCTGCTTCCTACTCATGGAAAAGTACATCTCTACCTACAAATACTTTGTGAGTAGCAGGACCAAACAGTTTGTATGCTTTAATTTTAGAACAATACTCAATGAAAATACATTTAATGGCTTTAGCATCCAATTTCCTCCTATTTTCCTTTGGAATATGGAAAAAATCCTTACACCCAAATGATTTCAAATTATGAACTGCAGGTTTGGAACTATTCCAGGCTTCAAAAGGAGTAACATTATCGAGTAATATTATTGGACTTCTATTATTTAAATAAACTGCAGTATTTTTGGCTTCATCCCAAAATGCATTTTAGAGATTCTTACCTTTTATCATACTGCGTGCACACTCTACCATAGTTATGTTTTTCCTTTCAGCGACTGCATTTTGCTGTGGAGTGTGAGCTACTGTAAACTGTTGTACTATTCCATTATCTTTGCAATATTTGTTGAAGTCCCCTGATTTATACTCTCCCCCTTGATCTGAATGGAGGATTTTGATGGATTTTCGTATCTTCTTTTCCACCAAGGTTTTGAATTCCTTAAAGTACTCAAAAACATCACTTTTTCATCTAAGGAAGTAAACACATGTGTATCTTGTGCAATCATCAATAAATAGCATAAAGTAAAATGCACCTCCTAAAGACCTAGTCTGCATAGGCCCACAAACATCAGTATGCACAAGATCTAACACATCTCTCTTTTTCTTATCAAGATTAGAGGGGAATTCAACTATGTGCATCTTTCCTAATGCATATCCATCACAATAAACCTTCTCATTCTTTAACATGGGAAGTCCTTCAACAATATTATTTTCTTGTAATAAAAATAAATCAGGATGATTGATGTGTCTATACCTTTGATGCCAAAGGATATATGTTGGCATAGTTGCAGAAGTCAGTTCATGATGTGCTTTGCTGGTAACATCAATTTTGTATAGACCTCCTGCTCTGACTCTCGTTGCAACAGTTTGGAAGTGGTCCAACAGATCCTTCACTATGGAATAATTCTTGAAGAATTCAACCTTCAAGTTCTGATCTGTAATGGTGGACACAGAGATCAAATTTTTATTTATTCCTGGCACATACACCACATTGTGAATGTGACAAATAATACCATTCAGACATGTCACAGGAATGTCTCCATATCCCTTGATCTGATGAGCACGGTCATCTCTAAGATATATGCTGGCACCATTTTGTGTTTCTTTGAAATTAGAATACCAATTTTTATTACAATTCATATGTATTGATGCTCGAGAATCCATAAACTAGGCATCAGAATCATCTGTTTCAGCAGATAAAGCAACGTTAGACACAAATAGCCTAAGATCCCATGGGTCAAAATTTGGGGGTTCATCAATATCATCACTAGCAATAAATAATTTGAGATCTTGATTTGTATATTTTTCTACATAATGACCTGAATATGTTCTAGGTTTATTCCTAGCCTTATCACTTTTCTTCTTATGATAGTCTTTAACCATATCTCTAGGTCGACCACAATAAAAACAACTCTTAGACTCATTCCTGTCAAATTGCATACCTTGATTTGGAGATTGTCTTCTTTGCGATGAATTGCCACTCTGCCATGAACCACCTCTCTGCCATGAAATACCTCCTCTACCTCTTACTCTTGATCTCCCTTTCGCAGATCTATTATTTCACCATAGTGCCAAATCTTTACTCGAACGCTTTAGATTCCCGCGCCTCTCTTCCTCTTGCAGAAAAATACCTGTCATTTCTTCAAACGTAGGAGGTTTCTCCCTTGTTGCGAGACCTGTTATGAACATATGATAATCTTCTAGCATACCATTTAATGTAATAGTGACCATATCAGTGTTGGAAACAAATTCCCCTATATTTACTAGCTTGTCTTTCACCTCTTTAATACAACCCAAAAATGAGCTAACAGATTCATTTCCATCCATCTAAATGCCTAGCAATTTAGTTTTCAGGAACAAAATGTGATTTGCGTTGCTAGTTTCATACAATGCTTTAAGCGATGTCCATGTTGCAGCAGAAGTTGTAGCTTCTCTAATATGTGGAATTATGCTATCTTTAACAGACATGCGCAACAATATCTTTGCCTTGTTTTTGCGCTTCTCCTAGCCTTGGATCTATGTTACTGTTCCACCTACAGCCGCATTAGGTTTTAGTTCAGTTCCCTTCACAATGTTCCAGACACCATAGACCTCCATGAGCGTCTGCATCTTGAATTTCCAGTTAACGAAATTCGAGCCATCTAGCTTGTTGGTTTCATTGAGGTAGGTCTCTGCCAGCGGATTTTTCATCGCTGCAAGTTAGTCTCTGCAAGTGAATTACCAAGGATATGAAACTTTTTGTCCCTCTTCCTTCGGGCACCACCGATCCATCTCAATCTTGACTCTCATCTTTCTTAAGAGAAAACTTAAAAAAAAAAATACTTAACACCACTTTATATATAAAAATAATATATAAATTTCACATGCATCCACTTGAAATACACATGCATAAAATTATAACTCCCTCTTCACCTTTTAAGATAAAAGATATCCACTTTAAATAATAAAAAGTTCATGATTCTAAAATATATATATCCCCTTTCTCATTTGCATGCACTTCACAATTCGTGGCACCCTTTTTAAAAACTCACAAAATCCTCAAAAACCACGCCTGCCAAGAAACTCATGCATGCTTTGATTATGCATGCTCCAATCCTCATGCAACAAAGTTTCTTCACGCACCTTTCAACAAAAAAAAACAAAGGACTGCATGTAAATGAAGTAAATGTAGTTGCAATACACTAGCAAAATAAACTCTCATGAGCTCACGCTTTCCACAAAGAAAATTTGGTCGGACGCTTCTTTAACTCCGCAAGTTGAGTGCTAGAGCTTATGGAGAGATGAGAGAGGAGCGCTATAACACTCAACGAGAGTGGGTGCACTGACACGAGTACACTAGCGCTTCCAGATGTGAACCAAGAGAACTCTTGGCCTCTGATTGTCTTAAATTTGTAGGTTTGAGAGAGCTTAGCTCTCCTCTCACACTGCATGGGTAGCGCTTGGTGCTCCTACTCAAGTTTAATTTGAGATCCTACACTCAGAGAGTTGGATCTCTTGAATCCTCAATCTCACTCTGATACCAAGATAAAATATTCAAAACAAGCACCACGGTGAGGTTATGCTCACTTCTCACTTATTCAATGAAGACAGATTACATCCTTATATAGGAAAAGACTCTACCGAGTCAGTTACATGCAAACCAAAGACAACTAGACTCTTAACTAAAAACTGACTCTTAACACGCCTAAAAGTGACTCTCACAACTAAAGCTTATAACCGGTTCTTACAACTGACACTTACTCCATTATTTCCAAGTCTCCCCCTTAATGGGGAATGGATTGACTTCTACACCTAACATCTCCCTAAACAGTTCAAACTTAGTCTTTCCAAAAGGCTTAGTGAAATATCAACAACATTTTCACTAGTATTACAATACATAAGAGCTATTTCATTTGACTGCAACTTTTCTCGAACAAAATGAAACTGAGCTTCAACATGTTTTGCCCTTGCATGAAAAATTCGATTCTTCACAATATTGATTGAAATTTGATTATCACATATGATCATAGTAGGTTCCTTTCGTTCTCCTCCAACATCTTGAAGAAGTCTTCTTAACCGAACAGCTTCACAAGTTGCTGCACACAAGGCTATATATTTTGCTTTAGTAGAAGACAAAGATACAATAGGTTGCTTTTTACTGCTCAATGAAACAATCCCGAATCCAATGTTGAATGCATATCCAGTGGATGATCTTCGATCATCTAGATTTCCAGCCCAATCAGAATCTGAATAACCTGCCAACTCAACATCAGATGCAACAGTATATTTAATACCATAATCAAGTGTACCTTTTAGATACCTACGTACTGCCTTTGCTGCATTCCAATGGCTTTCATGAGGTTTCACCATGAACTGACTTAACACACTCACAGAATATGAAATATCAGGTCTGGCTATGGTGAGATAATTCATACTACCCACCATCTATCTATACACAGTGCCATTCACCTCCTTCGAACTATCATCACAAGAAAGTTTCACATTCTGTTGCATGGGAACAATGGAAGACTTAAACTGATCCATTTTAAATCTCTTAAGTATTTCTTTGATATACTTACTCTGACAAACAAAAGTTTGGCCTCCATTTCTCCAAACTTCAAGACCTAGGCAGTATTGTAACTCACCAAGATCTTTCATTTCAAATACCTTTGATAACTGCTCCTTGATTTCATTAATTAACTTCTCTTCATTTCCTATAATTATTAAATCATCAACATATAATGAAATGAATACTATATACCCCTTTTTATCAAATTTGGTATACAAATTTCGATCACTTTTGCTCCTCATAAAACCTTGTTGAAGAAAGAAAGAGTCTATCTTTTCATACCATGACCTAAGTGCATCTTTTACTCCATACAATGATTTCTTTAACTTACACACTAAGTGTTCTTGCCCCTTTTCAACAAAGCCTTCAGGTTGAGTAAGGTAAACCTCTTCCTTTAACTCACCATTCAAAAATGCAGATTTAACATCTAACTGATACAACTTCCAATGGTACTTTGTAGCTAAAGCAATTAACATTCTGATAGTATTCAATTTAGCTACTGGTGCAAATGTTTCAGCATAATCAATACCTTTTGTTTGTGAATACCCCTTTTCCACCAGTCTACCATTATACTTATCTATACTACCATCTGATTTAAACTTGGGTTTGTATATCCATTTGCATCCAATGGGCTTCTTATGTTTAGATAATTTAGTCAATTCCCAAGTATTTCTTTCTATTATAGATTCATATTCCTCCTCCATTACATTTTGCCATTCATCCTGTTCATTATCTTCATAAAAATTCATGGGTTCTATGACATTTGAAATGCTACTCCTTAGGGCATAGTATTTATACCTCTAAGGAAGCTGAATCAGTCTTGAAGATCTTCTCAACTGATTATCTTCCTCCCCACTTTGTGAAGATCTGTCTTCACCTCTAGGTGAACTCTGACTACTTGAATTATCCATATCACTGAGTCCTTCTTTCTATTGTTGCTTCTATCGCTGCGGGGATGGCTGCTGTTGTGTGGGCTACTACTCTTCTTTAACTCCTTCATCATGAAGTCTCTGCCATTCCTCATGACTATTGTCCTCATGATTTCTTTCTTCCTACTCATGGAAATGTACATCTCTATCTACAAATACTTTGTGAGTACCTGGACCAAACAGTTTGTATGCTTTAATTTTAGAACAATACTTAATGAAAATACATTTAATGGATTTAGCATCCAATTTCCTCCTATTCTCCTTTGGAATATGAGAAAAATGCTTACACCCAAATGCTTTCAAATTATGAACTGTAGTTTTGGAACCATTCAAGGCTTCGAAAGGAGTAACATTATCAAGACACCTTATTGGACTTCTATTATTTAAATAAACTGCAGTATTTATGGCTTCATCCAAAAATGCATTTGAGAGATTCTTACATTTTATCATACTGCGTGCACACTCTACCAGAGTTCTGTTTTTCCTTTCAACGACTCCATTTTGCTATGGAGTGTGAGGTACTGTAAACTGTTGTACTATTCCATTATCTTTGCAATATTTGTTGAAGTCCCCTGATTTATACTCTCCCCCTTGATCTGAACGAAGGATTTTGATGGATTTTCCTATCTTCTTTCCCACCATGGTTTTGAAGTCCTTAAAGTACTCGAAAACATCACTTTTTCATCTAAGGAATTAAACACATGTGTGTCTCATGCAATCATCAATAAATAGCATAAAGTAAAATGCACCTCCTAAAGACCTAGTTTGCATAGGCCAACAAACATCAGTATGCACAAGATCTAACACATCTCTCTTTTTCTTATCAGGATTAGAGGGGAATTCATCTATGTGCATCTTTCCTAATGCATATCCATCACAAACAACCTTCTCATTCTTTAACATGGGAAGTCCTTCAACAATATTATTTTTCTGGAATAAGAATAAATCAGGATGATTGATGTGTCCATACCTTTGATGACAAAGAATATATGTTGGCATAGTTGCAGAAGTTAGTGCATGATGTGCTTTGTTGGTAACATCAAGTTTGTATAGACCTCCTCCTCTGACTCCCCTTGCAATAGTTTGGAAGTGGTCCAGCAGATCCTTCACTATGCAATAATTCTTGAAGAATTCAACCTTCAAGTTCTGATCTATAATGGTGGACACAAAGATCAAATTTTTATTTATTCCTGTCACATACACCACATTGCGAATGTGATGAACAATACCATTCGGCAATGTCACAGGAATGTTTCCATATCACTTGATCTGATGAGCATGGTCATCTCCAAGATATATGCTGGCACCATTCTGTGTTTCTTTGAAATTAGCATACCAATTTTTATTACAAGTCATATGTACTGATGCTCCAGAATCCATAAACTAGGCATCATAATCATTTTTTTCAGAAGATAAAGCAATGTTAGACACAAACAGCCTAAGATCCCGTGGGTCAAAATTCTGGGGTTCATCAATATCATCACTAGCAATAAATAATTTGAGATCTTGATTTGAATATTTTTGTACATAATGACCTGAATGTGTTCTAGGTTTATTCTTAGCCTTATCACTTTTCTTCTTATGATAGTCTTTAACCATATGTCCAAGTCAACCACAATAAAAATAACTCTTAGACTCATTCTTGTGAGATTGCATACCTTCATTTGGAGATTGTCTTCTCTGCGATGAACTGCCTCTCTACCATGAACTACCTCCTCTACCTCTTACTCATGATCTCCCTCTCGCAGATCTATTGTTTCACCACAGTGCCAAATCTTTACTCGGAGGCTTCAGATTCCCATGTCTCTCTTCCTCTTGCAGCAAAATACCTGTCAGTTCTTTAAACATAGGAGGTTTTTCCCTTGCTGCGAGACTTGTTATGAACATATGATAATCTTCTAGCATACCATTTAAGGTAATAGTGACCAGATCAGTGTTGGGAACAGTTTCCCCTATATTTACTAGCTTGTCTTTCACCTCTTTAACACGACCCAAAAATGAGCTAATAGATTCATTTCCATCCATCTTAATGCCTAGAAATTTAGTTTTCAGGAACAAAATGTGATTTTGTTGCTAGTTTCATACAATGCTTTAAGTGTTGTCCATGTTGCAGCAGAAGTTGTAGCTTCTCTAATATGTGGAATTATGCTATCTTTAACAGACATGCACAACAATACCTTTGCCTTGTTTTTGCGCTTTTCCCAATCTTGGATCTGTGCTACTGTTGCACCTACAGCCTCATCAAGTTTCAGTTCAGTTCCCTTCGCAATGTTCCAGACACCAGAGCCCTCCATGAGCTTCTGCATGTTGAATTTTCAGTTAATGAAACTCGAGCCATCTAGCTTGTTGGCTTTGTTGAGGTAGGTCTCCGCCAGCGGATTCACCATCACTGCAAGTTAGTCTCTGCAAGTGAATTACCAAGGATATGCAACTTTATGTCGCTCTGCCTTCGGATACCACCGATCCATCTCAATCTTGACTCTCAGCTTTCTTAAGAGAAAACTTTAAAAACAAAAATCCTTAACACCACTTTATGTATAAAAATAATATATAAATTTCACATGCATCCACTTGAAATACACATGCATCAACTTATAACTCCCTCTTCACGTTTTTATATAAAAGATATCCACTTTAAATAATAAAAAATTCACGATTCTAAAATATATATATCCCCTTTCTCATTTTCATGCACTTCGCAAGTCATGGCACTCTTTTTCAAAACTCATGCAATCCTCAAAAACCACGCATGCCAAGAAACTCACGCATGCTTTGATTATGCATGCTCCAATCCTCACGAAAGTTTCTCCACGCACCTTTCAAAAAAAAAAAACAAAGGAATGCATGTAAATGAAGTAAATGTAGTTGCAATACACCAGCAAAATAATATCTAACGAGCTCACGCTTTCCACAAAGAAAAATTTGTCGGAAGCTTCTTTAACTCCGCAAGTTGAGTGCTGACGCTTCCGGAGAGATGAGGGGGGAGCACTATAATGCTGAGCGAGGGAGCTCTTGGCCTCCGATTGTTTTAAATTCATAAGTTTGAGAGAGCTCAGTGCTCCTCTCACGCTGTATGGGGAGCGCTCGACGCTCCTACTCAAATTTAATTTGAGATCTTACACTCAAAGAGCTGGATCTCTTGAATTCTCAATCTCACGTTGATACCAAGATAAAATATGCAAAACAAACACCACGGTGAGGCTACGCTCACTTCTCACTTATTCAATGAAGATGGATTACATCCTTATATAGGAAAAGACTCTACTGAGTCGGTTACATGCAAACCAAAGACAACTAGACTCTTAACTAACAACTGACTCTTAACACGCCTACAACTGACTCTCACAACTGAAACATATAACTGGTACTTACAAGTAGCGCTTACTCCATTATTTCCAAATTATTTCTAAGTGTTGGTAGCGGTGCGATTGCGGTAGCGGTACGATATGTAGAGAATCTAAATATACATAGACGAAGAGCGATTGCTGAGTTAAAACTACTACATCAAAAGGAAATTGGGATTTCAAATAGTTCTCCATGAGTAAAACAGTCGTTGATTTGAAAATTTTTGCTACGGAAATTATGAAAATTTTGAAAGTTCAAAACAGTGCACAAAAAAATTGGGGTTTGCATCTCTTTTTATTGTAGCTCTAGTTTTTCTATGTCAATCTAAGGAAACTAATTAATTTTGTTTCAAATGTATAAAGTTTTGAACCCTGAGAAATTAATCAATTTTGTTTCAATCTGCAACAAGCTTTGAACGCTTTTAGGAACAAGCAAAACCTTGGGATAATCCTGTATTGGGTATAATTCCATCGCTCTGTATTGCATTTTTCTTTCTGCAGGTGAACAAATTCTTGTCTTTGAGTTCATTTCTAGCAGGAGTTTGTATGATCGACTGCACAAATACCACGGTCTTACAAGTCGACTACCGAGGGCTGCTCGTATGGACATAACATTTCAGGTTGATGTGGCTTTGCAATACCTTCATGAAGAAGCAAACCCTCCTATCTCGCACCGTGATGTTAAGTCTGCAAATGTTTTACTGGAGGCCGATAACTGTGCTAAATTGGCTATCGAAGTTATGGTTACATGGATCACTGCTATTAGGGGAAGTTATGGTTACATGGATCCACAATACGTGAAAACACACAGATATTCGGCCAAGAGTGATGTGTATAGCATTGGTGTGCTACTGCTGGAACTTCTAACAGGTTTAAAATCACTACAGGAAGAAAGGCCTCTGGCAGAATGGACTCAATCATATCGTTTTAGCGAAGGCGTGGACATATTCATGGAAATTGTTGATCCAAATGTGATAGAACACATTAACGCAATGGAACTGCAGATTATGATAAAAATTGCTAATATCTGCTTACGAGACATTGGTGAAGAGAGGTCCTCAATGAGAGAGATCCTGCGAGGGCAGCAGTAGGTATGCGGTGGATGGAAATTGCTCCATCGAAGCGATTATTATGTTCACAGAGTCGGCGGAACGCTTTGAGCAAGGCGGCTGGATACAATTGAAGAGGAACGCACTCTGAGCAACGAGGAGCTCGTGGCCGGCCTTCATTCTGCTTTTGATAACGTCTGCAACCTCGGGACGTTAATGGAGGGTAAGGATGGAATGGATACACGGGGAGGGCTTCAATTTTCTCATTAAATCCCGATCTTTTGGTTTTAGCCTTGTAAATTACTCGAAGCTGAGACAGATCTGTACGATATATGTATCCATTACCAGAGAATTTATGTAATATATTCGTAATACGATGTATTTTGCATAATAGAAGAAACACGGAATCCACATTACTGATGGATACACCACCAATCTGCTGCAAGGAGTCGTCTTGAAAAAAACACAAGCTATACGCGGCTCCTGCGACTCTAATGGCCGGCTTGATTATCGTTATTGTTGCGAGTGTTGGCATTCTTTTTACAGGACAGAGAGCCTTGGGAGTTGATCACACTGTTCGAGGATGGGAGCTTACCGGCCGCACCGTCAGTGATTACAGAAGATCCAATATGGCGTTTACTGTTGRCGATGGATTGGGTAAGCCTCATCTCCATMTCCATCTCCAGTTTTATATTTTCCATGATCCCTTGGATATTAATATTAAGCCAGATCAGATCRTATTATCAGAAAGACTTATCTGTTCATATCAGATCGTATGTTTAAACTGGGATAGTTTAATGGCGGTACTTGGGTTTCTGCAGTCTTTAAATTGGGTGGCGGAGACGCAGATCTTGCTCAAGTTTCCATGTCTGACTACAAAGTCTGCAGTGCCGAGGCTCCCGAAGCAATCTACAGAACCAACACTACAGAGGTCATTTATTTGAACAGAACTGGGAATTGGTATTTCATTTCGAGCGTTCCTGACCGTTGTAAATCCGGTAAAAAGTTAATGATAACAGTGTTTGCCAACAACGCCATGAATAATAATAGTAATAACAACAGAGCAGAATTTATATTTCGGGGGACATCTCCAAGGATGAGATTCGGTGGCCATGGCACAGGCGGCGGCGGCGGCCATGGCAACGGCGGCGCCAGTGGAAATGCCGGCATCGGTAGCATCCCAAAAGGGCATCCTTCTCGTGAAAGGAGCCGCAGCAGCTCCACGCCACAGCTTTCTGCTCTGGACTTCGAGTTTCGGCTTGTAATGGCCGCCTTCTGTTCAGTGTTGTTAGCAGGCCCACTTTTTGTTTAGGGGCCACTCGCCCATTCATTCACAGATTCTGTCACATTCTCT
>ML785126.1:106046-137923 GCA_009831015.1 Picea engelmannii | reverse complement strand
CTTAGCGAAGACAAACGTGCGAAAAGGCGCAAAGAATAAATTCGTCGTTCATATGAAAATTGCGACTAAAAATCAATGTTTGTGAAACATTGGTGTGGGCAGCTTATGAGACAATTGAAAAAATTGAATTGGCTGCCAACAAAGGCTAAAACCAAAAGATCGGGATTTAATGAGAAAATTGAAGCCCTCCCCGTGTATCCTTTCCATCCTTACCCTCCATTAACGTCCCGAGGTTGCAGACGTTATCAAAAGCAGAATGAAGGCCGGCCACGAGCTCCTCGTTGCTCAGAGTGCGTTCCTCTTCAATTGTATCCAGCCGCCTTCCGCTCAAAGCGTTCCGCCGACTCTGTGAACATAATAATCGCTTCGATGGAGCAATTTCCATCCACCTCATACCTACTGCTGCCCTTGCCGCCATCGATTGATACAAACTGTGCTCACACAGATAGAGAAATCTCTGAATTACAGCGAATTCGTTAAAACCCTTTGAATGAATGACTGACGAACCTGTGACACAAGATGCGAGATGCCGATGAAAAATGCAAGTTGAGGAATCCCGCCTCTCCGTTCAAATTTTAACCCCGCCTAAATTCAAATTTAAATTTCATGTCGTTACCAAGTCGGGCGAAACGGGGCGCTGGGCGGCGGAACGGGGGGCTGGGCGGCGGAGGAGCGAAAAGAGGCGCTGGGCGGCGGAGGGTATGAGGGTTGGCTGGGCGTTCTACCTTTTGGTGCCCGGTGCCCGAGACGTCCCATCGGGCTCCAAAAGGTAGGGTCGTTAGCTTACTCCGTGCTACAACACTGATTCTTGAGATAGTACAAATGGAAAACTTGTTTGATGGCGGTGCAACACCGCGATTCTTGAGATAGTACAAATGGAAAACTTGTTCGTTGGCGGTGGTGTTGTACTATGAATTGAATTTCCACATTTTATGTTGAGGATAATTATCATGAGAAAGTTCTTAGTTCTTTTTAAAACTAATAATATTGTTAATATCAAATATCTTCATCCTTAACCTAAATTTTATGTTTTTTATATTAACTATGTTTTTATATATTAAATTTTATGTTTTTTATATATATACAAACATTCGACAATTGTAATTTTCAAGATAACATTGTTTACTCAATGTCTAATTGAGAAGTGAACCCAAAAAAATATGTCTACAAAGAAACAATCAAGTCTAAGTTATTTTCTCCTGCAATTCATCGTTCTCTCTGAGTAATAACCCATCAGACATTTCTTCATTGTTCATGACTCATGTTCGATTCCCTTCTACGGGCCCAATAGAGATAAAATATGCAAAACAAACACCACGGTGAGGCTACGCTTATTTCTCACTTATTTAATGACGACGGATTACATCCTTATATAGGAAAAAACTACTGAGTCGGTTACATGTAAACCAAATACAACAACTCTTAACTAAGAATTGACTCTTAACATGCCTACAACTGACTCTCACAACTGAAGCTTATAACTGGTGCTTACAACTGGCGCTTACTCCATTATTTCCAAGTCTCCTACTTAATGGAGAATGGATTGACTTCTACACCTAACATCTCCCTAAACAGTTCAAACTTAAACTTTCCAAGAGGTGTAGTGAAAATATCAGCAGCATTTTCACTAGTATTAACATATATAAGAGCTATTTCATTTGACTGCAACTTTTCTCGAACAAAATGAAATTGAGCTTCAACATGTTTTGTCCTTGCATGAAAAATCAGATTATTTGCAATATTGATTGAACTTTGATTATCACATCTGATCATCGTAGTTTCCTTTCGTTATTCTCCAACATCTTGAATAAGTATTCTTAACCAAACAACTTCACAAGTTGTTGCACACAAGGCTTTAGATTCTGCTTTAGTAGAAGACAAAGATACAATAGGTTGCTTTTTACTGCTCCATCAAACAACCCCGGATCCAATGTTGAATGCATATCCAGTGGTTGATCTTCGATCATGCAGATTGCCAGCTCAATCATAATCTGAATAACCTGTCAACTCAACATCAAATGCATCAGTATATTTAATACCATAATCAAGAGTGCCTTTTAGATACCTGAGTACTGCCTTTGCTGCATTCTAATGGCTTTCATGAGGTTTTTCCATGAACTGACTTAACACACTCACAGAATATGAAATATTAGGTCTGGTTGTGGTGAGATAATTCAGACTACCCACCATCTATCTATACACAGTGCCATTCACCTCCTTCGAACCATCATCACAAGAAAGTTTCACATTCTACTGCATGGGAACAATGAAAGACTTACACTGATCCATTTTAAATCTCTTAAGTATTTCTCTTATATACTTACTTTGACAAACAAAATTTTATCCTGCATTTCTCCAAACTTCAAGACCTAGGCAGTAATGTAACTCACTAAGATCTTTCATTTCAAATACCTTTGATAATCGCTCCTTGATTTCATCAATTAACTTCTCTGCATTTCTTGTAATTATTAAATCATCAGCATATAACGAAATCAATACTATATACCCCTGTTCATCAAATTTGGTATACAGATTTGGATCACTTTTGCTCCTCATAAATCCCTGTTGAAGAAAGAAAGAGTCTATCTTTTCATACCATGACCTAGGTGCTTGTTTTAGTCCATACAATGCTTTCTTTAACTTACACAATACGTGTTCTTGCCCATTTTCAACAAACCCTTCAGGTTGAGTAAGGTAAACCTCTTCCTTTAACTCACCATTCAAAAATGAAGATTTAACATCTAACTGATGCAGCTTCCAATGGTACTTTGTAGCTAAAGCAATTAACATTCTGATAGTATTCAATTTAGCTACTGGTGCAAATGTTTCAGCATAATCAATACCTTTTGTTTGTGAATACCCCTTTTTCACCAGTCTACCCTTATACTTATCTATACTACCATCTGATTTAAACTGGGGTCTGTATATCCATTTGCATCCAATGGGCTTCTTATGTTTAGGTAATTCAGTCAATTCCCAAGTATTTTTTTTCATTATAGATTCATATTCTTCCTCCATTGCATTTCGTCATTCATCATGCTCATTAGCTTCATCAAAACTCATGGGTTCTATGACATTTGAAATGCTACTCAATAGTGAATAGTCTTTATACCTCTCAGGAAGTCGAATCTGTCTTGAAGATCTTCTCAACTGATTATCTTCCTCCCCAATTTGTGAAGCTCTGTCTTCACCTCTAGGTGAACTGTGACTGCTTGAACTATCCATATCACTGAGTCCTTGTTGTTGTTGTTGTTGTTATCACTGCGGGGATGGTTGCTGTTGTTTGGGTTGTTGTTGTTGCTACTGTTCTTCTTTAACTCCTTCATCAAGAAGTCTCTGCCATTCCTCATGAGTGTTGTCGTCATGATTTCCTGCTTCCTCCTCGTGGAAAAGTACATCTCTACTTGCAAATACTTTGTGAGTAGCAGCATCAAACAATTTGTATGCTTTAAATTCAGAACAATACCCAAGGAAAATTCATTTAATGGATTTAGCATCCAATTTCCTCCTATATTCATTTTGAATATTGGCAAAAGGCTTACAACCAAATACTTTCAAATTATGAACTACGGGTTTGGAACCATTCAAGGCTTTGAAAGGAGTAACATTATCAAGACACCTTGTTGGACTAATATTCTTTAAATAAACTGCAGTATTTATGGCTTCAGCCCAAAATGCATTTGAGATATTCTTACATTTCATCATACTACGTGCACACTCTACCAGAGTTTTGTTCTTACTTTTAGCAATTCCATTTTGTTATGGAGTGTGAGGTACTATAAACTACTGTACTATTCCATTATCTTTGCAATATTTGTTGAAGTCCCCTAATTTATACTCTCCCCCTTGATCTGAACAAAGGATTTTGATGGATTTTCCTATCTGCTTTTCCACCATGGCTCTGAATTCCTTAAAGTACTCGAAAACATCACTGTTTCGTCTAAGGAAGTAAACCAATGTGTATCTAGTGCAATCATCAATAAATAACATAAAGTAAAATGCACCTCCTAAAGACCTAGTCTACATAGGCCCACAAACATCAGTATGAACAAGATCTAGCGCATCTCTCTTTTTCTTATTAGTATTAGAGGGGAATTCATATTTGTGGATCTTTCCTAATGCACATCCATCACAAGCAACCTTCTCATTCTTTAACATGGGAAGTCCTTCAACCATATTATTTTTCTGTAATAACAATAAATCAGGATGATTGATGTGTCCATATCTTTGATGCCAAAGAATATCTGTTGGCATAGTTGCATAAGTTAGTGCATAATGTGCTTTGTTGGTAACAATCAAGTTTGTATAGACCTTCTTCTCTGACTCCCGTTGCAACAGTTTGGAAGTGGTCCAACAGATCCTTCACTATGCAATAATTCTTGAAGAATTCAACCTTCAAGTTCTGATCTGTAATGGTGGACACATATATCAAATTTTTCTTTATTCCTAGCACATACACCACATTGTGAACGTGACGAATAGTACCATTCGACAATGTCACAGGAGTGTCTCCATATCCCTTGATCTGATGAGCGTGGTCATCTCCAAGATATATGCTAGCACCATTCTATGTTTCTTTGAAATTATCATACAATTTTTTATTACAAGTCCTATGTACTGATGCTCAGAAATCCACAAACCAAGCATCAAAATCATCCATTTCAGTAGATAAAGAAACATTAGACACAAACAACCTAAGATCCCATGAGTCAAAATTCATGGGTTCATCAATATCATCACTAACAACAAATAATCTGAGATCTTGATTTGAAGATTTTTCTGCATAATGACCTAAATGTATTCTAGGTTTATTCGTAGCCTCATCACTTTTATTCTTATGAAAGTCTTTAACCATATGTCTAGGTTGACCACAATAAAAAAAACTCTAGACTCATTCATGTCAGATTGCATACCTTGATTTGGAGATTGCCTTCTCTACAATGAACTGTCTCTCTGCCATGAGCTGCCTCTCTGCCATGAGCTGCCTCTCTGCCATGAACTGCCTCCTCTGCCTCTTACTCCTAATCTCCTTCTCCCAGATTTATTATTTGACAAAAGTGCCAAATCTTTACTCAGAGGCTTCAGATTATCGCGCCTCTCTTCCTCTTGCACCAAAATACATGTTGATAATAAAAACAACCACAATAAAAACAACTCTTAGACTCATTCCTTTATGATTGCATACCTTGATTTGGAGATTGTATTTTCTATGATGAACTTCCTCTCTGTCATGAACTGTCTCTCTAGCATGAATTTCCTCCTCTGCCTCCTACTCCTAATCTCCCTCTCGCATATCTATTATTTGACCACAGTGCCAAATCTTTACTCAGAGGCTTCAGATTCCTACACCTCTCTTCCTCTTCTAGCAAAATACCTGTCATTTCTTCAAACGTAGGAGGTTTCTCCCTTGCTACGAGACCTGTTATGAACATATGATAATATTCTAGCATACCATTTAAGGTAATAGTGACCAGATCAGTGTTGGAAACATTTTCCCTTATATTTACTAGCTTGTCTTTCACCTCCTTAATACGACCCAAAAATGAACTAATAGATTCATTTCCATCCATCTTAATGCCTAGCAATTTAGTTTTCAGGAACAAAATGTGATTTGTGTTGCTAGTTTCATACAATACTTTAAGCGTTGTCCATGTTGTAGCAGAAGTTGTAGCTTCTCTAATATGTGGAATTATGATATCTTTAACAATTATGTGCAACAATACCTTTGCTTTGTTTTCGCACTTCTCCCAGCCTTGGATCTGTGCTACTGTTCCACCTACAGCCACATCAGGTTTTAGTTCAGTTCCTTTCGCAATGTTTTAGACACCATAGCCCTCCATGAGCGCCTGCATCTTGAATTTCTAGTTAATGAAATTCGAGCCATCTAGTTTGTTGGCTTCATTGAGGTAGGTCTCTGCCAGCAGATTTTCCATCGCTGCAAGTTAGTCTCTTCAAGTGAATTACCAAGGATATGCAACTTTTTGTCCCTCTACCTTCAGGTACCACCAATCCATCTCAATCTTGACTCTCATCTTTCTTAAGAGAAAACTTAAAAAAAAAAAAATCCTTAACACCACTTTATATATAAAAATAATATATAAATTTCACATGCATCCACTTGAAATACACATGCATAAACTTATAACTCCCTCTTCACCTTTTAAGATAAAAAATATCCACTTTAAATAATAAAAAGTTCACGATTCTAATATATATATATATATCCCCTTTCTCGTTTGCATGCACTTCACAATTCGTGGCACCCTTTTTCAAAACTCATGAAATCCTCAAAAACCACGCATGCGAAGAAACTCACACATGCTTTGATTATGCATGCTCCAATATTCATGAAACAAAGTTTCTTCACGCACCTTTCAACAAAAAAAACAAAGGACTACATGTAAATGAAGTAAATGTAGCTGCAATACAACAGCAAAATAAACTCTCATGAGCTCACGCTTTCCACAAAGAAAAATTGGTTGGACGCTTCTTTAACTCCGCAAGTTGAGAACTGGCGCTTCCGGAGAGATGAGGGGGGAGCGCTATAACACTGAGCGAGAGTGGGTGCGCGCTGATGCGAGTGCACTAGCGCTTCTGGACGTGAACCAATGGATCGCTTGGCCTTCGATTGTCTTAAATTCATAGGTTTAAGAGAGCTCATCGCTCCTCTCACATTGCATGGGTAGCGCTCAGCACTCCTACTCAAATTTAATTTGATATCCTTCTCACAGTGAGGCTACGCTCACTTCTCACTTATTCAATGAAGACAGATTACATCCTTATATAGGAAAAGACTCTACCGAGTTAGTTACATGCAAACCAAAGACAACTAGACTCTTAACTAAAAATTGACCCTTAACACGCCTAAAAGTGACTCTCACAACTGAAGCTTATAATCGGTGCTTACAACTGGCACTTACAACTGACACTTACTCCATTATTTCCAAGTCTCCCCCTTAATGGGGAATGGATTGAATTCTACACCTAACATCTCCCTAAATAGTTCAAACTTAATCTTTCCAGGAGGCTTAGTGAAAATATCAGTAGCATATTCACTAGTATTACAATACATAAGAGCTATTTTATTTGACTACAACTTTTCTTGAACAAAATGAAACTAAGCTTCAACATATTTTGTCCTTACATGAAAAATTCGATCCTTCGCAGTATTGATTAAGCTTTGATTATCACATATGATCATCGTAGGTTCCTTTCGTTCTTCTCCAACATCTTGAAGAAGTCTTCTTAACCAAACAGCTTCACAAGTTGTTGCACACAAGGCTTTAGATTCTTCTTTAGTAGAAGACAAAGATACAATAGGCTACTTTTTACTGCTCCATGAAACAATCCCATATCCAATGATGAACGCATATCCAGTGGATGATATTTGATCATCCAGATTGCCAGCCCAATCAAAATCTGAATAACTTGCCAACTCAACATCTGATGCAGCAGTATATTTAACACCATAATCAAGTGTACATTTTAGATACCTGAGTACTGCCTTTGCTTCATTCCAATGGTTTTCATGAGGTTTCACCATGAACTGACTTAACACACTCACTGAATATGAAATATCAGGTTTGGCTGTCGTGAGATAATTCATACTACCCACCATCTATCTATACACAGTGTCGTTCACCTCCTTCGAACTATCATCACAAGAAAGTTTCACATTCTGGTGCATGGGAACAATGGAAGACTTACACTAATCCATTTTAAATATCTTAAGTATTTCTATGATATAATTACTCAGACAAACAAAAGTTTGGCCTCCAATTCTCCAAACTTCAAGACCTAGGCAGTAATGTAACTCACCAAGATCTTTCATTTCAAATCCCTTTGATAACTGCTCCTTGATTTCATCAATTAACTTCTCTACATTTCCTATAATTATTAAATCATCAACATATAATGAAATCAATACTATATATCCCTATTCATCAAATTTGGTATAGAAATTTGGATCACTTTTGCTCCTCATAAAACCCTGTTGAAGAAAGAAAGAGTCTATCTTTGCATACCATGACCTAAGTGCATGTTTTAGTTCATACAATGCTTTCTTAACTTACACACTAACAGTTCTTGCCCCTTTTCAACAAAGCCTTCAGGTTGAGTAAGGTAAACCTCTTCCTTTAACTCACCATTCAAAAATGCAAATTTAACATCTAACTGATGCAACTTCCAATGGTACTTTGTATCTAAAGCAATTAACATTCTGATAGTATTCAATTTAGCTATTGGTGCAAATGTTTCAACATAATCAATACCTTATGTTTGTGAATACCCCTTTTCCACCAGTCTAGCATTATACTTATCTATACTACCATTTGATTTAAACTTGGGTTTGTATATCCATTTGCATCCAATGGGCTTCTTATGTTTAGGCAATTTAGTCAATTCCCAAGTATTTCTTTTCATTATAGATTCATATTCTTCCTCCATTACATTTCGTCATTCATCATGTTCATTAGCGTCATCAAAACTCATGGGTTATATGGCATTTAAAATGCTACTCATTACGAAATAGTATTTATACCTCTCAGGAAGACGAATCTGTCTTGAAGATCTTCTCAACTGATTATCTTCCTCCCCACATTGTGAAGATCTTTCTTCACCTCTAGGTGAACTGTGACTGCTTGAATTGTCCATATCACTTAGTCCTTCTTTCTTTTGTTGCTTCTGTCGTTGCGGGGATGGCTACTACTATGTGGGTTGTTGCTCTTCTTTAACTCCTTCATCAAGAAGTCTCTTCCATTCCTCATGACTGTTGTCGTCATGATTTGATGCTTCCTACTCATGGAAAAGTACATCTCTACCTGCAGATACTTTGTGAGTAGCAAGACCAAACAGTTTGTATGCTTTAATTTCAGAATACTCAATGAAAATACATTTAATGGCTTTATCATCCAATTTCCTCCTATTCTCCTTCGGAATATGTGAAAAATCCTTACACCCAAATGATTTCAAATTATGAAATGTAGGTTTGGAACCATTCAAGTCTTCGAAATGAGTAACATTATCAAGACACCTTATTGGACTTCTATTATTTAAATAAACTGTAGTATTTATGGCTTCATCCGAAAATGCATTTGAGATATTGTTACCTTTTATTAGAATGTGTGCACACTCTACCAGAGTTTTGTTTTTTCTTTCAGCGACTCCATTTTGTCGTGGAGTGTGAGGTACTGTAAACTACTGTACTATTCCATTATCTTTGCAATATTTGTTGAAGTCCCTTGATTTATACTCTCCCCTTTGATCTGAATAGAGGATTTTGTTGGATTTTCCTATCTACTTTTCCACCATGGTTTTGAATTCCTTAAAGTACTCGAAAACATCACTTTTTCATCTAAGGAAGTAAACATATGTGTATCTCATGTATTCATCAATAAATAACATAAAGTAAAGTGCACCTCCTAAAGACCTAGTCTGCATAGGCCCACAAACATTAGTATGCACAAGATCTAACACATCTCTCTTTTTCTTATCAGGATTAGAGGAGAATTCATCTATGTGCATCTTTCCTAATGCATATCCATCACAAGCAACCTTCTCATTCTTTAACATGGGAAGTCCTTCAACAATATTATTTTTCTGTAATAAGAATAAATCAGGATGATTGATGTGTCCATAACTTTGATGCCAAAGAATATCTGTTGGCATAGTTGAAGAAGTCAGTGCATGATGTGCTTTACTTGTAACATCAAGTTTGTATAGACCTCCTCCTCTGACTCCCGTTGCAACAGTTTGGAAGTGGTCCAGCAGATCCTTCACTATGCAATAATTCTTGAAGAATTCAACCTTCAAGTTTTGATCTGTAATGGTGGACACAGAGATCAAATTTTTATTTATTCCTGGCACATACACCACATTACGAATGTGACGAACAATACCATTCAGAAATGTCATGGGAATGTCTCCATATCCCTTGATTTTATGGGTGCGGTCATCTCCAAGATATATGCTGGCACCATTCTGTGCTTCTTTGAAATTAGCATACCAATTTTTATTACAAGTCATATGTACTGATGCTCCAGAATCCATAAACCAGGCATCAAAATCATTTGTTTCAGCAGATAAAGTAACGCTAGACACAAACAGCCGAAGATCCGGTGGGTCAAAATTCGGGGGTTCATCAATATCATCACTAGCAATAAATAATTTGAGATCTTGATTTGAATATTTTTCTATATAATGACCCGAATGTGTTCTAGGTTTATTACTAGCCTTATCACTTTTCTTCTTATGATAGTCTTTAACCATATGTCCAGGTCGACCACAATAAAAACAACTCTTAGACTCATTCTGGTCAGATTGCATAACTTTATTTGGAGATTGTATTATTTGCAATGAACTGCCTCTCTACCATGAACTACCTCCTCTACCTCTTACTCCTGATCTCCCTCTCACAGATATATTATTTCACCACAGTGACAAATCTTTACTCGGATGCTTCAGATTCCCGTGCCTCTCTTCCTCTTGCAGAAAAATACCTGTCAGTTCTTCAAACGTAGGAGGTTTCTCCCTTGTTGCGAGACCTGTTATGAACATATGATAATATTCTAGCATACCATTTAAGGTAATAGTGACCAGATGAGTATTGGAAACAGTGTCCCCTATATTTACTAGCTTGTCTTTCACCTCTTTAATGCGATCCAAAAATGAGCTAACATATTCATTTCCATCCATCTTAATGCCTAGCAATTTACTTTTCAGGAACAAAATGTGATTTGTGTTGCTAATTTCATACAATTCTTTAAGTGTTGTCCATGTTGCAGCAGAAGTTGTAGCTTCTCTAATATGTGGAATTATGTTATCTTTAACAGACATGCGCAACAATACCTTTCTCTTGTTTTCGTGCTTCTCCCAGTCTTGGATCTGTGCTATTGTCGCACCTGCAGTCGCATCAGGTTTCAGTTCAGTTCCCTTCACAATGTTTCGGACACCATAGCCCTCCATGAGCTTTTGCATGTTGAATTTCCAGTTAATGAAACTCAAGCCATCTATCTTGTTGGCTTCGTTGAGGTAGGTCTCCACCAGCGGATTCGCCATTGCTGCAAGTTAGTCTCTGCAAGTGAATTACCAAGGATATGCAACTTTCTGTCGCTCTCCCTACGGATACCACCTATCTGTCTCAATCTTGACTCTCAGCCTTCTTAAGAGAAAACTTTAAAAACAAAAATCCTTGACACCACTTTATATATAAAAATAATATATAAATTTCACATGCATCCACTTGAAATACACATGCATAAACTTATAGCTTCCTCTTCACCTTTTTATATAAAAGATATCCACTTTAAATAATAAAAAAATTGCGATTCTAAAATATATATATCCCCTTTCTCATTTGTTTGCACTTCACAAGTCGTGACACTCTTTTTCAAAACTCACGCAATCCTCAAAAACCACGCATGCAAAGAAACTCATGCATGCTTTGATTATGCATGCTCCAATTCTCACGCACCTTTCAACAAAAAAAAACAAAGGAATGCATGTAAATGAACGAAACGTAGCTGCAATACACCAACAAATTAAACTCTCACGAGCTCCCGCTTTCCACAAAGAAAAATTGGTCGAACGCTTCTTTAACTCCGCAAGTTGAGTGTTGGCGCTTCCGGAGAGATGAGGGGGGAGCACTATAATGCTGAGCGAGAGTGGGTGCGCTAGCTCAAGTGCATTAGCGTTCGGCGCTCCTACTCAAATTTAATTTGAGATCTTACACTTAGAGAGTTGGATCTCTTGAATCCTCAATCTCACTGTGATACTAAGATAAAATATGTAAAACAAACACCACGGTGAGGCTACGCTCACTTCTCACTTATTCAATGAGGACGGATTACATCCTTATATAGGAAAAGACTCTATCTAGTCCGTTACATGCAAACCAAAGACAACTAGACTCTTAACTATGCACTAACTCTTAACACGTCTACAACTGACTCTCACAACTGAATTTTATAACTTGTGCTTACAAATGGCGCTTACTGCATTATTTTCAAATAGTAGCGCTCACAACTATTTCCTTCCGTGTGTTGGTAGCGGTGCCAAATACAAAGAAGCTAAATATACATAGACGAAGAGCGATCGCTGAGTTAAAACTACTACTACATCAAAAGGAAATTGGGATTTGAAATAGTTCTCCATGATTAACAAAGCCGTTGATTTGAAAAATTATGAATTTTTTTAAAGTTCAAAACAGTGCACATAAAAATTGGGATTTGCATATATTTTTTTATTGTTGCTCTAGTTTTTCTATGTCAATATAAAGAAATTAATTAATTTTGTTTCATATGTATAAAGTTTTGAACCCTAAGAAATTAATCAATTTTGTTTCAATCTGTAGCAAGCTTTGAACGTTTTTAAGGAACAAGCAAAACCTTGGGATAATCCTGTATTGGGTATAATTGCATCGCTATGTATCTTTTTTTTTAAAACTTCTGTGGGTGATGCATCTGCAGGTGAGCGAATTCTTGTCTTTGAGTTCATTTCCAGCGGGAGTTTGTATGATTGACTGCACAAAAACAAGGATCTTACAAGTCCACTATCATGGGCCGCTCGTATGGACATAGCATTTCAGGTTGCTGTGGCTTTGCAATACCTTCATGAAGAAGCAAACCCTCCTATCTTGCACCGTGATGTTAAGTCTGCAAATGTTTTGCTGGAAGCCCATAACTGTGCTAAATTGGCTGATTTTGGACTATCGAAGCTAGGCCCAAAGGACAACCAATTTACAATCACTGCTATTAGGGGAAGTTATGGTTACATGGATCCGCAATACATGAAAACACGCAGATATTCGGCCAAGAGTGATGTGTATAGCTTTGGTGTGCTACTGCTGGAACTTCTAACAGGTTTAAAATCACTACATGAAGAAACGCCTCTGGCAGAATGGACTCAATCATATCGTTTTAGCGAAGGCGTGGACATATTGTTGATCCAACTGTGATAGATCACATTAACGCAATGGAACTGCAGATTATGATGAAGAGAGATCCTCAATGAGAGAGATCGTGAATATGATGCAGGAAACTAGAAATATAAAAGCAAATAGAAATTTATGCGATGGCGATGAAGCTTCTTTTTTGGGAAATGGAAACTTCTCTGATGATGGTGGTGCTACATCAGGGTGAATAAAATTGAGCTGCAGCTTGAGATAATACAGATGGCAAAACTAATTGGATGGCGGTCGTGCTTTACTGTGAATTGAATTGAGATGATGCTTGAGATACAGTTGGATCCTTTCGATATTATGTTTGTATTTATTTTTTATTTTAAGATCATGATTTTTATGAGTTTACCCAGCTTTGTAGTTACAAACGTTTTGAAAATGAAAATTAAATGTAATGTTTTTTAACATTTATTTTAGTATGAGGCTCTTTCCATGAACTTTGGCCAGATTTTTTTTTTTTAATTTATTTATTGAAAACCGTGTAAATATAATTTTCACCTGTGAGGTCAGTCTTAATTACCTCTTTATTGCACAAAGAGGTGACTCTTTATATATTTCAATGTAAACTTTAACTTACTTGGTAACTCTTTATATATTTCCATGTCAACTTAACTTCAAAATAAGACAAATAATGTTTTTCCTGTTGCAAAATAGGAGGTGAAATATATATATATATATATATATATATATATATATATATATATATATATATATATATATATATAATAACAAAATTAAAAAAAAAATTATTTATAAAAGGGGCACTAGGAGTACAAAACAAAAGGTTGTCAAATAGACCACAACGGAGCATCACTCTTCTATCCATGTCCACAAATTGTCTACAGAGCCTATAATGTATATTAGTTAAACCAAATTCTATTCTATATCTAAGAGCCAACACAATTTTCAAAAGAGAAATACATATCATTTGTTGTGTAAAATCCTTCTAGAGTTCTTCCTTTATCTCTGTTTTTGTTGGAATCTCCACAACCACATTCAGATCAGGTTGTACCCTCCTTTCTTTTTCCTTCTGGCTGTCATGTTCTCCTAGAGTCTGCTCAGTCACTGACTCTTCTGAAGGAGTGATCCTCCAATCCAATTGTCTTTGCATCGATTCTCGCTAACTGCGAAGGAAGTCCACTTCATCTTGGAGCTGGCCAATTAACATTCGATGTTGAGCGAGGGTGTCAAGAGTGAACGAAATGGTCAAGCCGTGAGAGTTGACCTTAATAGAAAGACTCTGGGTTGAGGTAAAATTATCTTCCACAGACACCTCCACCTCCTCTGCTTGGGTCTGCATATGCGCTTTTCCTTTGGCCATGATTATAATTGAGGTGTCAGAGTCATTTTCAGTAGTTAATGAGACTTCCACCAAGAGATTACTGACCGGGCTTTCCAACACTAAATTCCAACCCCCGAACAACCAAAATTTCAAGAGAAAGATAGATCTTAATTGCTTCCCACAGAATCCACTACAAGTTTTCACTAAAATTCTTGTTTGAATGAAAAGAACAAGCGTAGAACCAATTAAAACTGAAGATTGAGAGGCAAGACTTACAAGAGACCTAATGCACAAATGGATTCGCAGAGGAGAAGGATTCAACCACATATGATATCGAGTGAAGAAGACGCCCCGGGGCTTTCCACCAAATGAATTCAACCAGCCAAGAACTAATCTCCTGAGAATTCACCTCTGAGAATTCTGATTTTGAGACAAGATGGGTGATTTTTGCACCTTGGATATGAGATAAATAACTTGAACCCTGATATTGAACTTGAAAAGAAATCATGCATGCTTTCACGATCCTATATAATTTACAACGCTCCAAGAGTCCAAAGGTATATTCCATGACCTGTGCTTCCAAGTGTTGCATCAGATCTTTCTTTCATACCTCCTCTGTGCTCGTCAACAAAATCATCATCGTAGGGGGTGGAGCATGCTCCCATCATACTTTCTGTGATAAATTCATAAAGGTTGAAGTACCATTACCATAGAGAAGGGTCCAATTCACAGCCAGAAGCATGATTATCAGAGAACGCCACCAGACCATCCCCAAGAGAGAGAATTGGATGAGGCATCTTCTCAAAATCCCTTGAGTTCTTAAACCCGGAGCCTGGGATTGCATGTCATGTCGATGTGGCCTTCCCTTGCTAACATCTAAGTGGACCCTACAACCCCCAAACCCTTTTGATATTTATGCCATTAGGGGGAGGCTACAAAAATTTCCCTTCCTTCGAACCTCAAAGAACCAAGAGCCGTACCAATTGCATTGTTTGCCATTTTATCTGCTTCTTGATTATTTTCTCTTAGGACGTGAAAGAATTTGGATGTGCTATTGACTAAGAGAAGACGTATTCTTTCAATAATTCTCTTTATCTTAGCATCTTTGGGAACAGACCCTGTGGCAAGGTATCTAATAGTATTTTCAGAGTCCCCCGCGATAGAAATTTGGTTAATCTGCTCTACCTACATCAACAATAAACCTTGGTTCCATATCTCGAGTTCCTCTAGGGTCCTACAACACCCCTCTCACACATGTTGTAATACCCCTAGGCTGAACCCAATTGTAAATGTAAAATGCAAATGTAATTAAACTGGTGATTTGTTTGATATAATTTTTGTATGCACCTTTTATGGCATAGTGCACGCATGTACTGCGCACTAAAATGATGAAGTGTGCACATTCCAGGATACCCTGCGCAACAACTTAAGTGCACGTGATTTTGAGTCCAGGGAGCCTTTGTGTATATGTTTTGTTTTATAGGCTACTAAGTCAGTTATTATAAGCTAGGAGGCTTATGTTTTCTATTAGGCCAAAGAGCCTAGATGATAAAGGCCAGTGAGCCTATTTTTGTATATGTCTTATCATTAATATAAAATAAATCATTGCACACAGACCGACCATGATAAAAGAGTATGGGGGACTAAACTCCACTAGTTAGGGAAAGTGGAGGGGCTAAAAGTTAAGCAAAGGGCTAAGCTAGGGATCTTAAGCCAAAAAGGAATATTATATTAATATTCCTTAAATCATAAAGTATGGAAAATTATTTTATCCTAAGTTCTAAGGATGGGGACAAGTTGCCCAAAGTAGCTCCCAACATGAAAAGTTTCAAGTTGGGAACATGCATACATATAGTTTGGAATTAGTTCATTTTCTCATCACTTAGTCATCCATTCAATCATTCCATGATCATTCACTCACTCAGTCAGTTGTCCTTCATACCTTCATGTCACTGTACCTGAACCTGTATCCATACCCATACATGTTTGTGTACTTGGATAGCTTGGGAGCTGGACTGAAGAAGCGGGTTGTCAAGCCTGTGGGATATTGAAGAGGTGGGTTGTCAGGCCTATGAGCAATCTCTCAAGGTGAGAGAATTGTTGGGAATTGGTTTTCGAAGGTGATAAACTGCAGCTACAGGGCTCTGAGACTTCCTGTCTGGCTTGTTGTTGAAGCCCAAAAAGGAAGTGGGACAGCCGAGGGACTATTTAGCAGAGAAGGGGCACACTTCTTGGGGTGGGACAGGCATGTGGGGAATGAGGGACTGTAGGTTGTTAGTTTGAGTTGGCACCTGTGACGAAGTCTTTCCTTTTGTCTATGATACATCATCCTGGGTAGGATTCCCTTTACCCGAGTGGAGTTTAGTCCCATCTCGGGGGTGACCCACTACTGAGAGTGATGATCAATGTGGTCTAAGGATGGGAGGTTCGTGGAAGGTCTGCACGCAGTTGGTGATATTTTTACCAAGATAAGTGTCAATTGTGTGTTAATTTATATGTTGCATTATTATTTATGTGTTATATTTATGGGCATTTCATGTCTATGTTGCATGTATATGCTTACTATCATTTTCATATGAATCTGTGCATTTACAGTATGTATTTATCTATTTAAGTTTTATATATAAAGTTCTACAAGAGTCTTTGTGTGTATATGGTTTTAATTGCATTACACCTCGAAAATTTTATGTGGCATAGCCTAGTTGGATTGTGGGGATGTTACAATGTGGTGTCAGAGAATAAAAGCATTTTCTAGAGTAGCATGGCCCGACCTGGGTGGTCGAGGATGTTACAATATGGTATCATAGATTCAATTTTTAACATTGATCCTGGATGGGACGAGCAATTTGAGTTGACGCGAAATTTCATAGAGGATTGATTTCGAAGTGGCCAAATTTCATGTTACAGAGCATCCATGGTAAAAATTAGAAGCAGTTGTGTGGAATTGGGGAAAAGCCCCAATTTATGTTGTTAAATTCATGGGAAAATTGAGAAATTTGGCCAAGTGATGAGATATTCTTGATTTAATATATGTTCTAGCAAATTCAGACCTAGAATTGATCGAATTTGAAGTTACAGTGAAGCCATGAAAGATGGAGTGAGATTAGTTGATTAAAATTATCAATTCGTGAATTGAGTTTGGGAAACATTTGTTCCAGAAATGTCAACCCACATCGATTTGTTATTGCAGAGGTTGAATTGGTGTTATCGGGGTGAAATTGAACAAATTTCATAGTTGCAGAATGTCTACGGTAAAAATGGGGAAAAAGTTAAGAAAAAACCCCAATTTTTGTAGTGGAATTCATGAGGAATTGATGCGCATAAAAATGAATGTGCGCAGGTGGGCACACTAAAAATGCATGATGTGCAATGAAAAGCTTGTGATATGTGGAAAAATATTGGTGTGCTGGTGCACACACTAAAATTTGGCACTATATGGAAAAATATTGGTGTGGGGGCGTGCACGCTAAAATTTGGTGCTTCACGGAAAAATATTGGCATGCTAGTGCGCACGCTAAAATTTGGCACCGCATGGAAAAATATTGGCATTCAAGTGTGCGCTAAAATTTGGCACTCTACGGAAAAATATTGGCATGTTGGTGAGCGCGCTAAAATTTTGCGTTGTGTGGAAAAATATTGGCGTGTGGGTGCATGCGCTAAAATTTAGCAATGCACGGAAAAATGTTGGCTTGCGGGTGCGCGCGCTAAAATTTGGATCTGCGTGGAAAAATGTTGGTGTGCGGGTGCACACACTAAAATTTTGCATCGCGCGGAAAAATATTGGCACGCGCAATGTGCACACGCATAATAATGGCACACGTGGTGTGCACAGTATTGGTAGAGCGCAGATGAATTTTGTTGGTGCACGCGCAATGTGGGTATATGTTGTCACGCGACAGTTTAGTTAATGGTGTGCACAAAGTATTGGTGCGCAGTGGGGGCGTACTAATATTTGGCATGGTGCAATGCGTAGAGTGAAATGCACGCAGAATATTAGCGTGTGATACAAAAATTGCATGCAACAAGTATTGGTACAAGAACCAAAACTGTGCGTGGTGGATATTGGTGCGTGACACAAACGTAGTGCGCACCAGTTATTGGAGCGACAAAGAAGTGATTCGAAGTGGTTATAGGTGCGCGGAGCATGAATTACGTTGTGGTGTTTTTGTGTATGCTAAATATGGGTGTACAGGTTGAAATTTTTATGCATGAAGTCATTTGGATGGTGAACAACAACAAAAAACCAACGAATTTCCACGACATTTTATATTCTTTGAACATCATCTTTTTGCAACGCGTTTTTTAGGCACTTAACAACATTTTTAGCTACTAAAAAACCATGAGAATAGAGTGTAACAAGGTACATTTTGTTTCTATAGCTCAAATGAAAGAAATCGGAGAGATATTTCTAATGGTATAAACCATTCGTCAAACAAAGCTTTTATGAGAAAGTTACAGGACAAACAGTGGAGGGTAAATTTTAAGGCTCAACTAACTTCGAAGAGCCATAACTTTCTGCTCTGGAATCAGATTGAGATGCAAGAGTAGTCAATGGAAATATATTGAATCATAGAAGACATTCCTATAGTTGAATTAAATTTTTGGGCATGTTAAAAATGTTTAATATGGAAAATAAGGTACATGTAGCATTCTAGACCAAAAAACATGAATTGGCCTAGAACTTCAGCAGGTTGTAACTAGCAGCCCAGAACCCAAAAAGAGGTGAAACTTGGAGAAACTGTCCAAAATATGTATATGAAGAAACTTGATTGAGATCCTATGAAAAATTCAATGGAGTAGGTGCAAAAATGCATAATTACAGCGCAAAGTTGTGCCAAGTTGATGCGTGAACAGGAAAATTAATGGGCAATTTTCAAATAACCATAACTTTATGGTCAAGACTCAGAATTGAGCATGGGAGTAGGCATTGGAAAGGTGTTGGATAGTAGAATATAAATATTCACCCAGAAAATTGATCTAGGCATTCATTTTTTAAGAAAATTAGAAGAAACAATTCTGATATATTATTGAACCAGAATGGTTCATAATTTTCATGAAATTGTTGAGTCAGTTAACCTGACAAATTTTTGTTGGCTGCACATTTTATAGAGTTAACAACAACTAGATTAGATTAGAATCAGCACAGAGTCTAGAGGAATGGAAGATGCACAGGGGACTTACAGCCAGGAAGATGAGATCAAAGGGATGGATGTTCATTTGGACATTGAAGGAACAAACTCCAATGGACATGGAGAAGGAAGAGATGAAAACATGAATATGGTAGAGACCATTAAAAATTTGCAAAAGGATGTCCAAAGCCATAAATATGATAATGAAAGGCTTATGAGAACCAAGAATCAGCAAGAGGACTTCAACATGATTTTAATGCAGATCTTGAATAGAATAGAAAATAAATTGTATAAGGAGAGGGGCTCAAACAAATCAGGAAGTCACAGGTCTCCTGATGAGAAAATAAGAACAAGAATTGTTAACAGACATCACCATCACTCCCTGAGGCATTTCAATAAGAGGGTACACAGTAGCCCAAGTCCATCCCCTGTCAGGAAGCATAAGAGGTCTAGGGTGGATGAGCTATGATGATAAATGAACAAAATCAAACCTCCTACATTTGATGGTGAGCACAAGAAGGATGAATATGCAGAGATATGGTTGTTGGGAATGAGAAAGTATTTTCAATTGCATGATTATTCATCTCATGCAAAAGGAATAATTTCCATCTATCAACTCAATGGAAATGAATCCATGTGGTGGGATCAACTTGTGCGGGTGCATCACATTAAAGAGAAAAGTGTTACTTGGAGGGAATTCAAGAAGTATTTTGAAAATAAATACTTGACTAAGAGATACTATGACAAGAAAATGAAAGAGTTATTTGAAATCAAGCTTGGGAGTATGACCATAGATGAATATGAAAGAAGGTTTTTAGAACTATTGAAGTATGTTTCTTTCATCAAGGATGAGACAATTAAGATTCAGAGGTATTTGAGTGGATTTCCATCATTCATTAATGAAAAAATACAATATGATGATCCCAAAACATTGGAGGAGACCATAAGGCGATCTAAATGCCTATATGATCAACAAAAAGCAAGGCCAAATTTCCCAAAATCTTGGGAAGACAAAAATAAATTCAAGATGGATCAGAGGAAGAAGGGAACTAAGCCACCATTCTTCAGAAATAATCCTCAGGGACAACCAACTTCTAAATAACCCAAAATGATTGAGACAGGGTGTCAAAGGCCAAGGTAGCCACCTATTCAATGTTGGGGTTGTAAAGGAGATCATATGTTCAGAGATTGTCCTCACAGAGGTGAAAAAGTGAGGACTGTTCACAATGTATAGCAAGATGAAAAAATGGAGGACATGGGAAGAAATGTACCAAGGATATATGCAGCCCTGGACAACAAGCAAGCAGAGTATTGGTCACATATGATTAAAGTCAAATGTATGATCAACAACCAAACCATTGCTATTTTAATTGATTCAGGAGCTAGTCGTAGTTATATATATTCTAATATGGTGGAAAGTTTGCATTTGCCAAGAAGCAAACATGGAAAATCTTGGTTGGTGTAGCTAGCTACCATATCCAAAAGAAACATTAATGAGATGGTTAAGGCATATCTTATGGGCATGAATGGATTGAACACTAGGACATATTTGAACATCTTGCCTTTAGGTTCCTATGACTGTCTAAATGGGATGGACTGGTTGGATCAACATCATGTTATCCTAGAATGTCATAACAAGGAATTTACTTTCTTGGATGAGGAAGGGAACCTAAGGAAAGTGAAAGGAATTCCCAGGGCAGTAACCATCAGAGAAATTTCAACATTGTAGCTCAATAAATGTTACAGAAAAGGGTGTCAAATATTTGCAGCACATATGGAAGAAACACCTAAAGTTAAAGTGTTAAATATTGAAGATTATGTAGTCCTAAAAGAGTTTGAAGATGTTTTTAAGGAAATACCAAGATTAATCCTTAAAAGAGACATTGATTTTTCCATAGATTTGATGCCTGGAGCAGCTCCAGTATCCAAGACTCCATATAGAATGAGTACACCAGAATTGAAGGAATTGCAAATGCAACTTGAAGAGCTCTTGAAGAAGGGGTATATACGCCCAAGTGTGTCACCTTGGGGTGCCCTAGTTTTATTTGTGAATAAAAATGATGGGATATTGAGAGTTTGCATTGACTTTAGGCAGTTGACCAAGGTAACTGAGAAGAATAAGTATCATTTTCCAAGGATTGATGACCTCTTTGATCAATTGAAAGATGAAAAAATACTCTCCAAGATTGATCTTAGGTCCGATTATCATCAAGAAAGAATTAAAGAAGAAGACATCAGCAAGACTGCTTTCGGAAGAAGGTATGGTCATTATGAGTTCACAATGGTTCCCTTTGGATTATCAAATGCACCAGTTGTCTTCATTTGTTTAATGAATGGTATTTTGAGAGAATACTTAGATAAGTTTGTCATTGTATTTTTATATGACATTCTTTTACATTCTAAATCAGAGGAAGAACATGAACAACACTTGAGGATGGTGTGATCACTCCAAGAGTCACCCCCATACTGCAAATGGGAGTAATATCGGTAAAATTAAATTTTTTTCAAGTGGGTTTAATGACGGGAGTCAGGACAAGACTGCAAAGAAAGGGAAAGATAACATCGATTGTTGTAGATCAGTCCTAGACCGTTGGGCTATGGAGTCATAAGTATTGTTCTTAATGAAGGCATTTAAACTGCCTATTAGACAAAGGATTTATGTGGTGATGAGAAGAAGGAAGAATAATGTGTCTAAGTGATAAACGATGAAACATGGGAAAGATGACAGTAGATACTCTACTGCCTCAGGAATCCATACATCAAATATGCTACATCTAGACAAGAAGAAAAACAACAAGCGTCTAAGTGATAAACAATGAAATATGGGAAAGATGACAAAAAAACGTCTACCGCCTCAAGAACCCATAGATAAAAGATCCTACATCCAAAAAAGAAGAAAAACAACAAGCGTCTGAGTGATAAATGATGAAAGATGGGAAATATGACAATGAATCCTCTACCGCCTCAGGAATCCATAGATCAAAGATGCTACATCCAGACAAGAAAAATAGAACAACATGTAAACTAAGAAGACAGCCTGATAAAAAAACTCAAAGGAATCTTCAGTAAAATATTATTTTACAATTCATACCCCTCAGGCTTACAAACTGAAAAATACAGTGCCTTGCTCCTAAAGCTCTCTCGGCTCTCCTGCCTCTGGATCCGCTTTACAAATTCTTAACTTACCTATTTATACTCAGATCAGTGAACAACTGTTAGGAATGTGATATGGCCATCCCATCCAAAGTTTTTCATCTGCACATACTTCTGTCAGATTGTGCATGTTTCCCCCTATCATACACAAGCTTAGATCAGTATGGGACAACAAGAAGAAACCATCCATCGTGGTACCTTAGACTGACAGTTCTGTCTCCTCGACCATAGCTTCCATGCTTCCTATTTATGGATTGCGCTAAGGTTTCATCTACCATTCCTTGTTCTTGGGATTGGGACGAGGATTTGTTACATGGAAGGCATCCACGTATTGCTCATGGATTGGGCACTGAATAAGCATGTGATTTTAGGCCACAAAATTCAGTCCTTTTTCATTGGTTGAACCCTCCTCAAGACCAAGACGTGACTTGACTATTAGGGGGTGGCCACGTGTTGTCCTTGGATACAGCGCTGAACACACACGTGATTTCAGGGCCGTCAAACGTGGTTTGGACCGACACTGCTTTTGGGCCTGAAATGCACCATCTTCTGCCATGTATCTTCCCCGCAATACCGTGGTTTGGATTTCATACTACTTTTGGATTTTAACACCCGTGTAGTTTGTGGCACCGAAATGACTGGTGGTCGTTGATCTGGACGCTATCTACAATCTGGGCATGCCTTTTATTTTAGCGCCCCCACTAAAATTTATCTACCCGGTAACTATGTAATTCCTCTAACTGCACTCAGATATGATGCTAAACTGAACTGCTCAAGGGATCTCCATTGTTGCAAATTACACTCGCCTACTGCTTAGGCTCATGGCTATCACCTGCAACCCTAAACAACTTCATGTGATAACATTGGCTCCATAGGGGATGACATATACACTACTCAACTTAAAAAAGGAAACAAACATAAATGCTACAGAAGGAGCTTATTTATGTACAATCCTAAACTAACTGATTTTACAATGCGCTAGGTGAAAACAAACTTCTACTAGAGCCATTCAAATAACTTCATAATTGAAAACTTATTTACTCTGTCACTGATCATCAATGGATAAAAAAACTGTGACAACAAACTAATTACATTCTTTAGATTACCTCCCAATGATGAAAGTAAGATAAGTCTTGGAGGCTTCAATACATTGAGGAAATGCAACTCCATGTATTCCCCTATAGGGTCATAAAATAGGTGATAAAACCTACTAGGTTGGTAACAGAAATCCTTCTCTTCTTACAACTGCTCACATATGGTTGAATGTCTGTGGCAAGCACCGGTGAGTGAAAGGATGATGGAGGTTGTTGATCCACTTCTCTTCTTCCTTCCTTGATAACATCTGCTAGATGATGGCAATAAATCTCCTCATGTATATCAATGGATGGTGTTTTCTCTCTATCATGTTGCTGTTGGTAAAATCTTTCACTTTCATTAGAAGGTTGGTTGCTAATGATTTTTCTTCCAAGACCAAAAACACCTCAGCATCTTCATCACTGTCTCCATAATGGTCAATTAAAGGAAGAGTCTCAAATGACATGCCAAGAGGTATCTCCTGTGCAACATGAGAAGACTACTCTTCATTACTAAACACAGGATGCCTTTCAAGATTCAATCCAGAATCAATATCTCATCATCATCATATGAGTCAAAAATAGGTTGCACATATCTAGGATTTTTAGATACAAGGTTACAAAGAATATCAGCTTCCAGAACAGACTCAATTTCTTCACTTTCCTTATTGAGACAACAAAAACAGTTTTCATCTAATGCAGATGAACATGGAAGAGAAAGAGTTGATTCCTCATCCAAGGCATCTTCTTCATTCTCACAACCTTCATAAGAATCAGTTATATCCTGAACTTAGTCTTTATACTCCTCAACACAACTATGAAAAATTAACTCAGAGGAATAAAACTCTTGAAAATGAATATTGAAAGCCGCATGAAACTCTTTGAGTGAAGAAACGCTAGAAATGTCAAGAGAGTGATCCGAAATATGAGCATCTCCTTGAAGAGAGTACATAAACAACTTCATACGCATGTCTTCATGTTGGATGTCAAGCTGTTGCATCAAAGCATGAAACCCTAGAACATTTTCAAGAGGGATGTCATTCTCAGCATCATAAAATCTTGGCAACAGATCTTTCCATTCATCAATTTGAGGCACGGGATGTGGATAACTAGCTATGGTTGAGAAATTTAGTTGGGAAAAACTCCTGGCCAAGATAGCCTCCATAGCCATTTGATTTTTCTCCTTCTAGTGGAGTCACGAACAGATTCTGAACAATGGATTCGCCATGGTAAAAGATAAGGAGTCAGAACAATGTGTCCAACTTCAATTCACCATCTAAACCTGGATCTCTTCGTTGTCATTCTCCTAGGGAAGATATCTTCGCTTCCGTCCCCGGCAATAACACCATTAATGTTATCACTCCAAGAGTCACACCCATACTGAAAATGGGAGTAAGACTGGTAACATTAAATTTCCTTCAAGTGGGTTTAACGCTAGGAGTCGAGACAAGACTGCAAAGAAAGGAAAAGATAATAGAGGTCATTGCATATCAGTCCTGGACCGTTGGGATATGGAGTCATAAGTATCATTATTAATGAAGTCATTTAAACTGCCTATCAGACAAAGGATTTATGTGGTGATGAGGAGAAGGAAGACATAATGTGTCTGAGTGATAAACGATGAAACATGGGCAATATGACAACAGATCCTTTACCACCTCAGGAATCCATAGATCAAAGATGCTACATCCAGACAAGAAGAAAAATAACAAGCGTCTGAGTGATAAACGATGAAATATGGGCAAGATGACAACAAATCCGCTACTGCCTTAGGAATCCATATATCAAAGATGCTACATCCAGACAAGAAGAAAAACAACAAGAGTCTGAGTGATAAACGATGAAAGATGGGCAAGATGACAACAGATCCTCTACCGCCTCAAGAATCCATAGATCAAAGATGCTACTTCCAGACAAGAAAAATAGAACAACATGTAAACTAAGAAGAAATTCTGATAAAAAAACTCAAAGGAATATTCAATTACATAATATTTTGCAATCCATGCCCCTCGGGCTTATAAACTAAAAAATACAGTACCGTGCTCCTAAATATCTCTTGGCTCTCCAACCTCTGAACCCCCTTTACAAATTCCTAATTGACCTATTTATACTGAGATCAGTGGAAAATTGCTAGGAATGTGATCTGGCCATCCCATCCAAGGATTTTCATCTATGCATCCTTTTGTCAGATTGTGTGTGTTTCCTCCTGTCAGACCCAAGCTCATATCAATATGGGCCTGCAAGAAGAAACCTTTCATCGTGGTACCTCAGGTTGACAGTTCTGTCTCCTTGGCCATAGCTTCCATGCTTCCTATTTATGGACTGAGTTGAGGTTTCAACTACCAGTCCTTATTCATTTAACTGATCTTTTCTTGGGATCGGGATGAGGATTTGATGCCTGGAAGTTTGCCACATGCTTCTCACGGATTGGGCACTGAATAAGCATGTGATTTCAGGCCGAAAAATTTAGTCCTTATTCATTGGTTGAACCCTCCTTGAGATAAGGATGCGACTTGACTATTAAGGGGCAGCCATGTGCTATCCTTGGATATGGCATTGAATGAGCATGTGATTTTGGGGCTGTCAAAATAGGTTTAGACCCACACCGCTTTTGGGCTGAAAATGCGCCATCTTCCGCCACGTAGCTTCCCCGCAATACTGTTGTTTGGATTTTGGCCTGCTTTTGGATTTTAAAACCCATGCAGTTTGTGGCGCCGAAATGACTAGTGGCCATTGATCTGGCTGTGATCTGCGATCTGGGTGCACCTTCTATTTTACCACCCCCACTAAAATTTATCTGCCTGCCAACTATGGAATTCCTCCAAACTCGCTCAGAGATGTCGCTAAACTGAACTACGCAGGGGATCCCCGTTGTTGTAAACTACACCCGCCTTCTTTCTTGGCTCATGGTTGTCACCTACAACCCCAAAAAATTTCATGTGATAGAATTGGCTCTAGAGGGGATGGCATGCTCCCTATGAGATGCCAAGAACGAGCAGTTCCAGTGCCTTAGTTGTTGGGTTGTGGATTCGATCTCAAATACATTTTACTGAAGACAACAGGCTGACATGTACACTACTCAACTTAAAATAGGAAACAAACACAAATGCTCGAGAAGGGGCTTGTTTATGTACAATCCTAAACTAACCAATTTTACAATGCGCTAGGTGAAAACAAACTTCCACTAGAGGCATTCAAATAAATTCCTAATTGAAAAATTATGTACTCTGTCACTGATCAGCAAGGGATAACAAAACTGTGAAAACAAACTAATTACATTCTTTAGATTACCTCCCAATGATGAAGGTAAGATAAATCTTGGAGGCTTCAATACATTGAGGAAATGCAACTCCATGTATTCCCCTACAGGGTCATAAAATGGGTGATAAAACCTACTAGGTTTGTAACAACAAGCCTTCTCTTCTTGCAACTTCTCACATATGGTTGAATGTCTGTGGCAAGCACAGGTGAGTGAAAGGATGATGTAGGGGGACATCAGGTAACAATCACTAAACAATGTTTAGTTGAGTTTAAGATAGGGGGTTATAGATATGAGATCTTATGTGATGTTATTCCCATGGATGTCTGTCATCTTTTGTTGGGGAGGTCGTGGAAATATGACATAAATATTGTTCATGATTGAAGAAAGAACACCTATACCTTGGAGAGGAAAGGTAGGACACATATGTTGCTGCCAATTGAAGACAAGAAGGCGAAAGAAGAAGCAAGAAATATTATACTTCTCATGAGTGGGAAGGAAATTTTGGATGAAATCAAAAAAGATGAAGAAATGAAGCTTGTTGTGGTAAGAAAACCTAGAGTCATCTTGACCAGTACTTCGATGGATGATCTATCTGAGGAAATTCAGAAACTGCTGGAGAATTTTGTTGATATAGTGGTGGATGATTTACCTTGTTCGTTGCTGCCCATCATAACTATAATCCATTATATTGACCTTATACTAGGAGCAATTTTACAAAACAAAGCAGCGTATAGACTGGCGCCAGAGGATAATGAAGAGGTCAAGAAGCAAGTCCAAGATTTTATCAACAAGGGATTGATTAGGGAAAGCTTGAGTCCATGCATTGTGCCAATAGTGTTAAGTCCGAAGAAGGATGGTGGATGGAGGATGTGTATAGACTCGAGGGATATAAACAAAATCACCATCAAGTATAGATTTCCTTTACCCAGGATGGATGACTTGATGGATTGCTTGAGTGGGGCAAAGTTTTCTTCAAAAATTGATTTGAAAATCGGATATCATCAGATTCAGATGAGAGAAGGTGATGAATGGAAGACAACATTCAATACGAATGAGGGGTTGTATGAATGGCTTGTCATGCCATTTTTGTTGACGAATGCACGAAGTAATTTTATGAGATTGATGAACGAAGTATTGAAATATTTCATTGGAAAGTTTGTAATTGTGTATCTTGATGATATACTGATATTCATTAAGATTGAGGAAGAACATTTAAGACATTTAACTCTAGTAATGAGGAGGTTGTAGCAAGAGAAGTTGTTGATAAATATGAAGAAGTCATATTTCATGAAGAAAGAACTCATTTATTTGGGATTTGTGATATCTTAGAATGAGTTGAAGATGGATCTAGAGAAAGTAAAAGCAATCAAAGAATGACCATCTCCAAGGAATATCTTTGAAGTAAGAAGATTCCATGGACTAGCCAGGTTTTACAGAAAGTTCATTAGAAATTTTAGTGGGATTAGTACATCAATGATGGACACAGTCAGGAAAAGACATAAATATTTTCATTGGACAGAGAAAGAAGAAAGAAGTTTCAAGTTGTTGAAAGAGAAGATAATTGGACACCCAGTTCTGGTTCTGCCAGATTTCAGTAAAACATTTCAAGTGAGATGTGACGCAAGTGGATTCATGATTGGAGCAGTCTTAAGTCAAGACAATAGACTGATTGCATACTTCAATGAGAAGCTGAACAAGACCAAGATGAAATATTCCACGTATGATAAAGAGTTTTATGAAGTCATATAGGCACTGAAGAAATGGAGACACTACTTAGTTCCGGAGTTCATTTTATATAGCGACAATCACGCCTTACAGTTTATAACCAAACAGGAAAAACTAAACCAGAAACATGCAAAATGGGTTGAATTTATGCATAAATTTACTTTTGTTATAAACCCCATTTATCGGTATGCTAACAAGTTTGTTGACGCATTAAGCAGGAAATGTTTGATTCTGTAGGAGTTTCGAGTGAAGACCTTAGGTTTTGATAATCTTAAGGACATGTACAGAGATGATTTAGATTTCAGGGACTCTTATGAAGCATGTGAGAATCCTGTTCTAAGAGATAGGAGCCAATGGATTGAATACTTGATTTAGGACAGACTGTTATTTAAGGGAAATAAGTTGTGTATCCTGAAGAGTTTTATGAGAGAGAAACTTTTGAAGGAAAAGCATAGTGGGGGATTGGCTGGACATTTCGGCCATGAAAAAACATTTGTGCTACTGAACAGTTTATATTATTGGCTAGGGATGAGGATAGATGTCAAGAAATTTGTCAACAGATGTAGAATTTTCCAGCATGCAAAGGGGAAAAGACAGAATACAGGGTTGTATCAACCATTGCCAATACCAAAGAGACTGTGGAATGCGGTAAGCATGGATTTTGTTTTGGCATTGTCGAGGACATAGAGAGGTTGTGATTCCATATTCGTGGTAGTCAACAGATTCTAAAAAATAGAACATTTTATTCCATGTCAGAAAACCAATGATGCAACACACATTGCAAATATGTTTTTCAAAGAATTTGTTCGACTTCATGGTTTACCCAAGAGTATTGTTTAGAACAAGGATACCAAATTTGTTGGTCATTTATGGAGGACACTATGGAAGAAGTTGGGGGTAGAATTATCTTTTAGCTCAACATATAAGCCTCAGACGGATGGACAGACTGAGGTAGTAAATAGAAGTTTGGGGACTTAATGATGAGTTTAGTAGCTGAACATCACATTCAATGGGATCAGATTCTGCCGCAAGCAGAATTTTCATATAACAATTCACCTAACAGAAGCAAAGGAAATAGCCCATTCTAGATAATGTATGGAATGCATCCAAGAGGAATATATGATTTGAGAGACTTAGAGCAGAGTGATTTCATAAGTGTCGGGGAAAAATATTTTGCAGCAGAGATGCAAGAGCTCCACAATAAGATTAAAGAGTGGTTGCAGAATTCCAACCAGGAATACAAGCACAGAGCAGATCAACATAGGAGAGAGATTCAATTCGAGGTGGGATATTTAGTTTTAGCACATCTAAGAAAAGAAAGGTTTCCAAGAGGAGTGTATAATAAGTTGAAGATGAAAAAGATAGGGCCGTGTAAGATTTTATGAAAATTTGAGGAAAATGCTTATGAGATAGAATTGCCAGATGGTGTGGGAATATTACCCATATTCAATGTAGCAGATATGTATCCTTACAGAGAAGATGAAGCAGGAGGAGAAGAGAATCAAGAGAAATTTCAGTGGGTCAAACAGATGCCTGTAGTTGAAAAGTCACAGATGGAAAAGATCATTGACCAGATATTTGGCAAGAAAACCCAGAGGAAGACACATCTTGAATATTTGATAAAATGGAAAGGACACCTGATTGAAGATGCCAGTTGGGAAAGTGAAGAAAATATCTAGAAACATGGACAGATGGTGCAGGAGCTCATGGACAGGAGTGCATGAAATTTTCAGCCAGAGGAGTATGATGCAGTAGCATCGCAAGAAAGAGTAAGTGGAAGACAACTAGATATGCACCATTGTGCATTTTGAAGATGTTTTGAATTTGAAAAGATGAAACATTAATGTAATATCTGGAAAAGATATTTTTTCTTTTACGTTTTGGAGATTGTAACACAAATCTTGAGCATTTTCTCTCATCTATTGGTTGTAGGCATTTAATGTAATGAATATAAAATAGATGTAGGCTTTAATTCGATTAGATAGCTTGAGTTTGTAGGAGAGAAAACTTGAGAAATCTCCCTTGTATGTATTGTGTTGTATTATTGTAAGGTAGCTAGAGAGGTAGTGGGGGGGCCCAGAGGGCCTATAGTAATAATAGTTGAGGTCATTCAATGTAAGGTGGATTAGGTCCACTATATTATTAAATAAGACTCACTATGGTATTTAGATATAATAAATGGGTAATTAGATACATTAAATGTAAGAGGACTTCTTAGAAGGTTCTACTTCTAGAAGATACCTCCTCTAGAATGTTCTTAGGTGATGGTAGAATTATATAAAGGGGTTCAAGCAATGTAATGAGACATGAAGAGAATTATTGTATATGGACTTGAAGCTCATTAGGAGGTTGCCCCCTCGAAGAGGCAAGTGAACAGGAGAGGATCCCTAACATAATAGGATCCATTGTATGGTGTTTCCCTACCCTAAGGGTTTGATAGTAATAAAGAAGATTTTGCATATTGTTCTTGTATATCTGTTGTGGTGTTTTATATTCAGTATTGAGTTCTTAACAAGTGGTATCAGAGCACTTTCCAGGGCCGGAGTTGTGGGCAACTATTTTTATTTTTGCAGATTTTTTTTTCGGTGAAGAAAAAAGAGGGCCACGACATTCCAGAAAGTTTCAGTATACTTCTGTGAAAAATTTGCTGAAAAGGGTTGTATATCTGAGTTCCTCTCAGAAAAACACCCAATTTAAAAAAAAAAATCGTCCGAAACGGAGTCCGGAAGGTCAAGATATTGAGGTTTTAAAATTTGCAATTTTTCAGGGTTTTTTCTGTGGACGGCGGCGCGATTTGTTTTTATTTCTGTAGCATTTGGAGGCCAAATTTTCCCAAATAAATTACAGATCTGATTTCTTCTCACAATTTTACCCAATTTCAAAAAAAAAATCAGCCGAAATGGAGTCCGAAAAGTGAAGTTATGAGCATTTCAAGTTCAGCAGTTTTTTAAGGTTTTTCCAGAAAAAACCGCGATTTTCTACTGAAACTTATTGGGTCTATTTTTTTTGAGTTTTTTCATGAAGGCTGCAGGACCGAAGATTTCATAGGGTGCTCATATGGATATTTCGTCTCAAAACTTGAAAGAAATTCTTGAATCATTCAAATCCCAATTGGATGATAGATTGGATGCATTTGCACATGGCCTCACAAACAGCCTCACAGATAGCCTCACATATGGCCTCAATGATAGTTTTTGTAGTATTCAAGATTCATTGAACAACATGCAGGAGAGATTTCTTATGCAGGGCCTCATGCATGAATATAATCAAGAAATATATGCTTGGTATGATTTTGAGG
>ML785126.1:95491-105958 GCA_009831015.1 Picea engelmannii | reverse complement strand
CAGCATGGTGGATTTCCTTTCTACATGAGACTTTGGTTCTTCAGTCTTCTTCAGCATTACGGTCCACAATTATCCATGGGACCCTGGTATATGGTTGTACATCAAGCGTTGAGGACAACGCTTTCATAAGGGGGATGGAATGTGAGGTAGCTAGAGAGGTAGTGGGGGGGCCTAGAGGGCCCATAGTGATAATAGTGGAGGTCATTCAATGTAAGGTGGACTAGGTCCACTATATTATTAAATAAGGCCCACTATGGTAGTTAGATATAATAAATGTAAGAGAACTTCTTAGAAGGTTCTACTTCTAGAAGATTCCTCCTCTAGAATGTTCTTAGGTGATGGTAGCACTATATAAAGGGGTTCAGGCAATGTAATGAGACATGAAGAGAAGTATTGTATTTGGAGATGGAGCTCATTAGGAGGAAGCCCCCTCGAAGAGGCAAGTGAACAGGAGAGGATCCCTTCCATAATAGGATCCATTGTATGATGTTTCCCTACCTCAAGGGTTTCTATAATAAAGTTGTAGTTTTCTATATGGTTTCATAGATCTTGTGTGGTGATTTTGTATTCAGATATCTTTGGATATATTGTGATATTTTGTATTCAGGTCTTTGGATCTTAACAATTATTCTCATTATAAGATAGTAGAGAAAGAGAGCATAGGAGTGTAAAAAAGAACAAAGACTGTAGAATTTGTATAAGTAGATAGTTGTTGCTATTGAATCCATGTACATAAGAACTTGAATTAATATAAGAATGATTTGATCCAATTTCATGGTGTATCATGGTTATTGTTTACATCTATTGAATGGTATGTTTACAGTTTGGTTGAATACTATGTTATGCATTTGTTTCAATGATGTCTGTGTATCGGTGATTTCATGTTGAATGTATGAAGTCCATGAGAGGGAGAGTGTAAGTTTCAATTGTTTATGTTCCTGAGAATTCTTGCAAGGAGTGAAGTGAAAGTCCACAAGGAGTGCTTTGACAAAATTCTGATTTTTATCTCAGAAAGCTCAAGAGGGATATCATTGTTATTATACTAGCAGAAGTGCAAGTATAGCACAAAGTCGTTCAAGGTGTGCGAGGGCCAAGTTGAAGTTTTAAATTTTTCCATCCCAGGTAAGCTGTTGAAGAACTTTTGTCACAAGGAGTGCACAAAGGTGGAAGACATCAGATAATCAGAGATTATCGTGAAGGCCACAAGGAGGGAAAGAAAGAATTCCCTAGAACCCTTGAGTTGTAGCAAGAACCAAGCTCAAGAGAGATATATACTTTGAAGAGTTCAAAGGAAGGATGATATTTCAAGTCACCTCACAAAATCAATCTCAGAAGGGTTGAAACCGAGTTATTTGGCCAGGAAGTATTAAGAACCTGAACGGATGGTGGAAATTCTCAGAGGGGGAAGCGTCGATACCCATGGAATGTTAGATACAGTAGAGTTGTAGGGAGGATAAAGGCGAGAGTCTTTCAACACTCACAAGCTCAGGAGGGATAATAGCCATTAGATCCAGAGGAGCGTGAGCCATTTATTTTGGGTGCTCCAAAATTTCATCATTTTGGGAGTTATAAGTGTGGAGGAACCAACTAACCGGAATTCACGATACGCGAAATCCCCACACGATATGGTTCGTCAGATAGTGGAGAAATCAGGACCATCGACTTGTAGGAGAAGAAGCCACGAGTTCGGGATTCGGGAGAGGGAGGAGAGTTTCATTGCGAACTCGTAAGTCGTGAAATCCCAACATGCTTGGAGGTGTAGCCCTAGGACTTGACTAGAGGTCATATGATAGATGCATAAGGGAGGAGCTAGTGGACCGCTATCCCTATTCGGGTTTTCAGAAACTGGAGGAGTTGGTCTACCTCACAACAGAAGTCTTGCTATCATGAAACACAATGCGCCTTTGGGGTTAAGGTTGTGGTCACGTGGAGTGGAGGTTTTCACCTAGTGTTTGTTCACATAGGCATAACTTCTAGAAGGAATTGTGGTTATATGTGTTGAAGATTCTAGCTGGGAATCAAGGAGACATTTTGGCTCAAAGGAATCTGAATATCCATAGGCTGGGAGGTCAAGTGGACCCTGTTGAGGTGGGGGTCTGCGTCACCCAACATGAGAAGACTTCTCTTCATTACTAAACATAGGTCATCTTTCAAGATTCAATCCAAGAAGCAATATCTTATCATCATCGTATGAGTCAAAAATAGGTTGCTCATGTCTAGGCTTTTTAGAGACAGGATTACAAAGAATATCATCTTCCAGAACAGACTCAATTCTGCACTTTCCTTACTGAGACAACAAACACAGTTTTCATCTAATGCAGATGAACATGGAAGAGAAAGAGTTGATTCCTCATCCAAGGCATCTTACTCATTCTTACAGCCTTCAAAAGAATAAGTTATATCCTGAACACAGTCTTTATACTCCTCAAAACAACTATGACAAATTAACTCAAAGGAATAAAAATCTTGAAAATGAATATTGAAAGATGCATGAAACTCTTTGAGTGAAGAAATGCTAGAAAGATCAAGAGAGTGATACCAAATACGAGCATCTACTTGAAGAGATTACATAAACAACTTCATACGTATGTTTTCATGTTGGATGTCAAGCTGTTGCATCAAAGCATGAAATCCTAGAGCATGTTCAAGAGGGATCTCATTCTCACCTTCATAAAATCTTGGCAACAAATCTTTCCATTCATCAATTTGAGGCACGTGATGTGGATAACCATCTATGGATGAGAAATTTAGTGGGGAAAACATCCTAGCCAAGATAGCCTCCATAGCCATTTTATTTGTATCCTTCCAGTGGAGTCACCAACATATTTTGAACAATGGAGTTGCCATGGTAAAATATAAGCAGTCAGAATAATGTGTCCATCTTCAATTCACCATCTAAAATTGGATCTCTTCATTTTCGTTCTCCCAGGGAAGATATCTCCGCTTCCGTACCTGGCAATGACACCATTAATGTTATCGCTCCAAGAGTCACCCCCATACTCCAAATTGGAGTAAGCCTAGTAACATTAAATTTGTTTCAAGTGGGTTTAATGTCAGGAGTTAGAACAAGACTGCAAAGAAAGGAAAATATATTAGAGGTTGTTGCAGATCAATCCTAAACCGTTGGGCTATGGAGTCATAATTATCATTCTTAATGAAGGCATTTAAACTGCCTATTAGAAAAAGGATTTATGTGGTGATGAGGAGAAGTAAAACATAATGTACATCCAGACAGGGGCATAATTTATGTACCAAATTCCCATGAATTGAAAAGTATGATATTGAGAGAAATTCATAGTGTACCTTATGTTGGGCACCCAGGTTATCAAAAAACTATTGCAGCTATCAAGAGCCAATATTATTGGCCAAGAATGAAGAAAGAAGTTGATTTTATTTCCAAATGTTTGGAATGTCAAAAGGTAAAGGATGAACATAGACACCCATTTGGGTTGCTACAATCATTACCCATTCCTGAGTGGAAATGAGAAGTTGTAACAATGGATTTCATCACCAAACTTCCCAGAACAAACAAGAAACATGATTCTATCATGGTAGTGGTGGATAAGCTTACTAAAGTTACCCATTTTATTCCATTAAATCTCACTTACAAGGAAACCAACATTGTTGATATTTATATGAGAGAAATTGCTCGATTACATGGTATACCCAAGACAATTGTGTCTGACAGAGATCCAAAATTTACCTCAAATTTTTGGAAAGAATTATTTAATGGATTTTGAACAAATTTGAATTTTAGTACAACTTATCATCCAGAATCAGATGGACAAACATAGATGGTGAATCAAGTGATTGAGGATATGTTGAGGATGTATGTGATGGATAAACCATCAAAATAGAAAGACTACCTACACTTAGTAGAGTTTTCTTATAACAATGGGTACCAAGCATCTCTAAAGCTAATCCCATTTGAGGCACATTATGGCAGAAAGTGCAACCGACCGGTAAGATGGGATAAACCAACAGATAGAGCAGTGGTTGGGCTAGATTTACTCAGGGAAATGGAGGAGCAAATGTTGAAAATAAAACAAAATTTAAAGGCTGACCAAGATAGACACAAAAGCTATGTTTATAAGGGAAGAAGTCATAGGGAATTTAAAATGGGATACCATGTATTCTTGAAAGTGAAGGCCAACAGAATTTCCCTGAAGTTGGGAAATTGTTCAAAGTTGGTAGATCTCTATTGTGGACCATTTGAAATCCTAGAGAGAATTGGTCCAATAACTTATATGATTGCATTGCCTGCATATATGTATGTTCATAATGTATTCCATGTATCATTTCTCAAGAAATATATACCTAATGCTAATCATGTTATTGATTGGAATGTGATTTAGGTGGAGCAAGAAGGCGCTTTCCAAGTGCATTCAGTATGCATTCTAGATTGGAAAATCAAACAGATCCGGAATCGATCCATATGGTTTGTAAAGGTCCAATGGACCCGGTACGGTCCCGAGGATGCTACTTGGGAGCATGAGGATGCAAGAGGGTAGAATACTCACATCTTTTTGAATATTTTGGAAATCTTGTTGATATGTGTACATAATGCACCGAGGACAGTGCATAAATAAGGGGAGGGGATTGTAATACCCCTAGGCCAAACCCAATTGTAAATGTAAAATGAAAATGTACTTAAGTTGGTGAGATATTTGATATCATTTTTGTATGCACCTTTCCTGGCATAGTGCACTCATGTACTATGCACTAAAATGATGAAATGTGCACATTCCAAGATACCGCGTGAAGCAACTTAAGTGTGTGTGATTTTGAGGCCAGGGAGACTTTGTGTATATGTTGTGTTTTATAGGCTCGTGAGCCATTTACTATAATCTAGGAGGCTTATGTTTTGTATTAGGCCAGAGAGCCTAGATGTTAAAGGCTAGTGAGTCTATTTTTGTATATGTCTTATCATTAATATAAAATACATCATTGCTCATAGACTGACCACGATCAAAGAGTATGGGGGACTAAACTCCAGTAGTTAGGGAAAGGGAGGGGGCTAAAATTTAAGAAAAAGGGAAAAGCTAGGGAGCTTAAGCCAAAAATGAATATTATATTAATATTCCTTAAATCATAAAGTATAGAAAATTATTTTATCCTAAGTTCTAAGGACGGGGACAAGTGGGCCAAAGTAGCTCCTAACATGGAAAGTGTCAAGTTGGGAACCTGCATACATATAGTTTGGACTTATTTCATTTTCCCATCATTCAATCATCCATTCAATAATTCCACGATCATTCACTCACTCAATCAGTTGTCCTTCTTACCTTCCTATCACTGTACCTGATCCTGTATCCATACCCATACCTATTTGTGTACCTGGTTAGCTTGGGAGATGGACTAAAGAAGCAGGTTGTCAGGCCCATGGGATATTGAAGAGGTAGGTTCTCAGGCCCGTGAGAAATCTATCAAGGTGAGAGAATTGTTGGGAATTGATTTCTGAAGGTGCTAAACTGCAGCTATAGGGCTCTGGGACTTCCTATCTGGCCTATTGTTGAAGCCCAGGAAGGAAGTGCGGCACTCGAGGGACTTTTGATAAGATAAAGGGCACACTTCCTGGGGTGGGACAGACATGAGGGGAATGAGGGACTGTAGGATGTTAGTTTGAGTTTCACCTGTGGTGGAGTCTTTCTTGTTGTCTATGATACATCATCCTGGTTAGGAATCTCTTTACCCGAGTGGAGTTTAGTCCCAGCTCGGGGGTGACCCACTACTGAGAGTGATGAGTAGTGTGGTATAAGGCTGGGAGGTTCGTGGAAGGTCTCCATGCATTTGGTGATATTATTACCAAGATAAGTGTCAATCTGTGCATTTACAATATGTATTTATGTGTTTAAGTTTTATATATAAAGTTCTGCAAGAGTCTCTGTGTGTATATTTTTTTAATTGCATTACATCTTGAAAATTTTATGTGGCATAGCCTAGTTGGATGTTGGGGGTGTTACAATGTGGTGTCAGAGTATAAAATTATTTTCTGGAGTAGCATGGCTCAGCCTGGGTGGTCGAGCATGTTACACCTGACTCCTCGGGGTTGCCTTTTGAAGCACCGTAAAAATAGAGAGTGTATCTTGATTGAGATGTGAGCCACGATTTGAATTCTTGAGGTGATACCCAAAGATGTCAACATGATCTTTGGTATATTTTAGGGGAAATGGAAATTTTGACATTTAACTTATTGATACATAATTCTTCTCCTTTATCTAGTATCTCCACCTTCTTCGCTTTTATTCTTCTAAAATTTAAGAATTCTTCCATTTGACCCAAGGCATGGGAAACAACTGATGAGGGGGAAGGGAGGGTGTTTTTCAAGATAACTATGTTCCTGGCCAATATGATTTTCCAACAAACAAATTTTGGGGAGGTCTGTTGATTAAGGTTGGTTGTCATTGATGTCAACCCTTGAAGAAATCCTCGTAGCACAAAGGTTTAGGTAATGGAACCAATATTGTTTGATGTAAATATGACTCATTATTGTTTTGTCATGGTTGATAAGAATTAAATATGGATGAACTCCAAAGTGGTCCCCTTATGGTGAAAGCCCCCACGGGAAGATGCTTTATGGAGTAAGAGAACCCATGCTTAATTGTGGAATAATGACATGATGGACAGTGAATTTGTCAAGGAAAATAGCCTATATGGATAGTGCTTGTCATGTCATTTCCGGTGGTATGTGGAACATCACATAATTCCTCACGGTTAGAGAGTTATGGCCATGAAAAGTTGGAAACCCCAGGTTTGGGTAATGGACCCAAGTTTGTTTGATGGGTAACGGTATGAGTTATGATATATTTTCATATAATACTATTCTATATTGATAGTATATTTCATGCCATTTTTGGTGGTATGTGGAACATCACATAACTCTTCACAGTTTGAGATTTATGGCCTTACGAAGTTGGAGGACCCTCATATGTCATCTAGAAGCCCCAAAAGGTCAAAGTAGTCAAAGTGGTTTAAAAGATTTTATTAGGTAAATAATAAAGTGAAGTGATGAGTGTATTATAATTCAAAGTGAATACAAAATAAATTATTTCAATAATAAATTTAATGGATAAATTAGAAATGGACCCAACCCTAAAATAAGGAAAGTGGGCCAAGTGACCTAGAAGATGTTTTTAAGGAAGCTACTTGGAGAGTATAAATAAGAGGCAAGGCTCTCTCATTTGAATCAAACTTGAGTATATTGAATATCTATAGGTGTTTGAGGTAAACAAAGGATATCTAAGACAAAATTCTGAGGAAACTGAAGAAAAGAAGGCCGAAATGCAAGGAAGGATAAATTCTTTTGATGGTGCTTTCTAAGGTATGTTATTTACAGGTCATCTCACCATTTGCACTGTAAATTGTTTTCTATACTGATTCAGATCCTAAAATTTCTATGAAAGTGAGAAAATATATACAAGTATCTATGGTTAAAAATTCATGTTGTGGGTCGTTTTATTTTGGGAGTTACACTCCGTGGAAAATAGGGTTTGTGGCCAGTCTTGAAACTAGTCAAAATCAGGTGTTTCGGGTAAAAACGTCATAACTTCTTCCTAACAGATCCAAATTTAGTGAGAACAAATGTGTTGGTTAGGGTATAGTCTTTAGTATGATTTTTAATAGTTTCATATCAATTCATCAAATATTTTTTGCGGGGCACGCTCTACAAGGCCACTCTCTAGAATAAGCCAGAATTCAACAAAGTCTGTCATTTTTGCTATAACTCCTTTTCTGAGAGGTTTCAAGTAGTGAAACTTGGAGGAATTGCATAAAAAACACTGAAGAAGATTGTATATCAGTTTCATATCTTTATACATTACAGGTTCAAAGTTATGATTACCTCAAGTTAGGGTTGTTGACTAATCCAAAACTAGGCATGTGAGACTAAAGAAAAGTTTGATGAAAATGCTAGTCTCTTGTTTTTAATGTTAAGGAATGTTTACATGAATAGATCATATACACCAGGTCTATTATAGAGCTACAAATCAGATTTGGATGATGAAATTTATGAGGGCTTTTGGTTGTGGTACATGTTGAGTACATCGTTGAGACAAGTAGTTGATGAGTTGGCACACATAAATGAGGTGTATAGTTGATGATGTTGGTACATATTGATGATTCATAGTTGATGAGTAGTTGACACATGATTGGTACATACTTCGTACATGGTTGGATGCACTTGTTTATGGTGTAGGTTGATTATAGGTTGGTGCATTGTTGATGCACTTGTTTATGGTACAGGTTGATTACAGGTTGAGGTACAGGTTGATGCATGGTTGATGCATGGTTCAAATTTATTGGTATAGGTTTACAGCGGTATATCTCACAGTGATAGTGTGACATTGGTTCCATCATTCTACTTCTACTTCAGGGTGGCAGGACGAGGCAAGTACATGTTGTTGTAGCCATCTTTCGGTCATAGCCAGAGAACATTGGGGGTTGTAGCCTCCTTCTGGTTGTAGCCAGAGAATTGAGGAGTTGGAGCTTCCCTCAGTTTGTAGCCTGAGAAACTAGGGGGTTGGAGCCTCCTTCCAATTGCAGCTGGAAAACAAAGGAAGTTGGTGCTTCCAATGAATGTAATTCTTCAAGATATATAAGAAAAAGCATTTCGTGGTTTTCTCCCGATTTGGGTTTCCACGTAAAACACTGGTGTATTGTGTATGTGTGTGATTATTTATTTCTTACTGCTCATTAATGGATAATAATTCTACATTGATATAACATTTGAAAAAAAAGGATTATAATTACGTTATTACTGATTCACCCCCCCTCTCAGTAATCCAACAATTGGTATCAGAGAAGGTTCCTTCAGAAATCATTTTAACCACTGAGAGGTAGATCATAGAGAGTACCAACTCGTATAAGAATGGAATACCACAGTTTGATGGACATAAGTATGAATTTTGGAGCATAAGGATGAAGACATATATACAGGCACATGGATTTCAAGTTTGGCAATCAATTGTAGATGGATACACAGCACCAACAGTTCCACCAACAAATGACAAAGCAGTGAAACTCGGTGAGAATAATTCCAAAGCCATAAATGGACTTTTGAATGGTCTCAGTGATACGGTATTCACCAAAGTTGCACATTGTAAATCTGCTAAAGATATTTGGGACAATCTTCGAAATATTTATGAAGGAGATGAAAAAGTCAAAGCAACAAAGCTTGAAACTTACAGAGGTCAGTTCGAACAACTAAAAATGAAGGAATATGAAGATATCACAACCTACTTCTTACGAGTCGATGAAACAGTGAATGCAATCATAGGATTGGGAGAAGAAATCAAAGAATATGTAATTGTTCAAAAGGTACTAAGATCTCTTCCTATGAGATTCAACCCTAATATATCAGTACTAGAAGAAAGATCGGATCTAAACTCAATAAGCATGGATGAACTGCATGGAATCTTCACAGCATATGAGATGAGAACTGAACAGTAAAATCCATATGTAAAAGAAGCAGCCTTCAAAGAATCCAAGAGATCAAAGAAAAAGAAAAAGGAACAAGAAGAATATAGCAACAGTTGCGACGTCTCGGAAGATGATGAAGAAGTGGCCAACTTCGTCAAAAGAATGAACAAGGGAACCAACAGTAGGTGCAGAAGTAAGCTTCCTTTAATTTGTTTTAATTTTGAAGGTATTGGTCATTTTGCTAAAAAATGTTCTCATAATAAAAAGAGAAATAATGAAGGTTACTCAAAAGGTAGACAAACATATAAAGGTAAAAGAACTACAAAGAAAGTTTTCAAGAAAAAATTTTGCACCAAAGAAAACATCTCATCATCAGATGAAGATGAAGTCAGTGACAGTGAAACAGGGAGAGTTCTATTTATGGCAGTAGAAGACTCTGATAAAGAAGACTTCGAAGAAGAATATGAAGAAGCATATGAAGAAGAAATTGAAGAGGCATAAGTTGACTTCTGAGAAGAATTAATGAGTGCCATAGAAGTTATCAGAAGAGAAAAGAAGAAAATCAAGAAACTACAAGCAGAACTAGATAAGAAAAAAGACACTCAAGAACTAGAACAAATGATCACAAAATTGAAGGTTCAAATAGAAGAAGATAAAATAATTGAAGAAGCACTCAAAGAACAGCTATAAGGAAAGGACATGATCATTGGAAACCTGGAAGCAAATATTGTCACACTAAGAAAGGATATTCAAAAGAAAAATATGCAGAATAGTTCAAAAGTTCTGGATGACATTATCAGTCATCAAAAATCTTATCTTGACAAGTCCGGACTTGGATACAATCAGACAGAAAAGGGATCAAGCTCCAAAAAAACAGAGCAAGAAACAAATCCAAAAAGTTATGCATAAACAATCAAAGGGGATAAAAAGATATACAAGGAAGATTACAGGGACACTCCACCGAGAAGATTCAGATTTCAGAATCAACAACAGATAGACAGGCCTCAAGAAGAAGAAGGATTCATAAGAGCACCTCCTTTCATAAGATCT
>ML785126.1:52050-91272 GCA_009831015.1 Picea engelmannii | reverse complement strand
AGTGTATTATAATTCAAAGTGAATACAAAATAAATTATTTCAATAATAAATTTAATGGATAAATTAGAAGTGGACCCAACCCTAAAATAAGGAAAGTGGGCCAAGTGACCTAGAAGATGTTTTTAAGGAAGCTACTTGGAGAAGATAAATAAGAGGCAAGGCTCTCTCATTTGAATCACACTTGAGAATATTGAATATCTATAGGTGTCTGAGGTAAGAAAAGGATATCTAAGCCGAAATTCTGAGGAAAGTGAATAAAAGAAGGCCGAAATGCAAGGAAGGATAAATTCTTTTGATGGTGCTTTCTAAGGTATGGTATTTATAGGTCATCTCACCATTTTCGCTATAACTTGTTTTCTATACTGATTCAGATCCTGAAATTGCTATGAAAGTGAGAAAAAAATACAAGTATATGTGGTTAAAATATCAGCTTGTGGGTCGTTGTATTTTGGGAGTTACATTCTGTGGAAAATAGGGTTTGTGGTCAGTCCTGAAACTAGTGAAAATCAGGTGTTTCGGGTAAAAACGTCATAACTTCCTTATAAAAGATCCAAATTTAGTGAGACCAAATGTGTTTCTTAGGGTACAGTCTGTAGTATGTTGTGTAACATTTTCAGGTCAATTCATCAAATATTTTCTGCGGGGAAAGCTCTACAATGTCTCTATCTAGAATAAGCAAGAATTCAACAAAGTATGCCATTTTTGCTATAACTCATTTTCTGAAAGGTTCCAAGTAGTGAAACTTAAGGAAGGTTTGCAGGAATGTGATCATATACACCAGGTCTATTATAGAGCTACTAATCAGATTTGGATGATGAAAATGATGAGGGCTTTTGGTTGTGGTACATGTTGAGTACATGGTTGAGACAAGTAGTTGATGAGTTCGCACACATACATGAGGTGTATAGTTGATGATGTTGGTACATATTGATGAGTCATAGTTGATGAGTAGTTGACACATGATTGGTACATACTCCTTACATGGTTGGATGCACTTGTTTATGGTACAGGTTGATTACAGGTTGGTGCATGGTTGATGCACTTGTTTATGGTACAGGTTGATTATAGGTTGAGGTACAGGTTGATGCATGGTTCAGATTTATTGGTACAGGCTTGCAGCAGTATATCTCACAGTGATAGTGTGATAGTGGTTCCATAATTCTACTTCTACTTTAGGGTGGTAGGATGGAGCAAAGACAGGTGGTTGTAGCCACCTTCCAGTTGTAGCCAAAGAACATTGGGGGTTGTAGCCTCCTTATGGTTGTAGCTAGAGAATTGGGGAGTTGGATGTTCCCTCGGGTTGTAGCCTGAGAAACTAGGGGGTTGGAGCCTCCTTCCAGTTGCAGCTAGGAAAAAAAGGAAGTTGGTGCTTCCAATGAATGTAATTCTTCAAGACATATAAGAAAAAACATTCTGTGGTTTTCTCTCGATTTGGGTTTCCGCGTAAAACACTGGTGTATTGTGTATGTGTGTGATTGTTTATTTCTTACTGCTCATTAATGGATAATAATTCTACATTGATATAACATTTGAAGAAAAAGGATTATAATTACGCTATTACTGATTCACCCCCCCTCTCAATAATCCAACAAGGTCTTCCAGATACGATGGAAGACCGGTTTCTTGTAAAAAGATCCCTTCTAGACTTTTCTCCGTTTTCCAATCAGTACTTTTCACAAAGTAGGCCAGACTATATTTTCCTTTAATTCCAAATATACCTTATGCCAGACTTGTTTTGAGAATTGACATTCTAGAAAGAGATGAGATGTCGATTCCCAAGCTTGTTTATGAACTTCACATATCAAGGGGCTTGAGAAACCTCTAGAAAACAGGTTCTCCCCAGTGAGCGGTTTGTTATGAGCTAGAAGCCAATCAAAGAAGTTAATCTTGGGGAGCCCATCAATGTGCCATATTACTTTCCATGTGCTAGATTTTTCTGGAAGCCTAAGTTTTCTAATTAAACTTTTGTATCCCTCCTTAAGTAAATATCTAGAAGATCCCCATCCCCTACCATCCCTTTGTTGAAAATGCATTGGATATGAGCCATTGATAATGAGAATAAATAACTGGACATCCCCAGAGAGATGGGGAGGAATATTTCGTAGGTTCCAACCTTTCCAGAGCCCATTACTATGCTATACTAAAATGTCAAATAAAGTGAATTTTGCTTTACTTACAAGCCACACCTGGATATAAATGCGATAAGTGATCCTCCCATAAATTGATTTTCTTTCCATTCCTCGAGATCCATAAAAGGGCGCCATGAAAGAAAGGAAGGGAGGCTTTTAACAGTTTCCAGATAGGAGAGCCATCTTTACTATCTAAAACTAAGTTCAGACATTTGCTTTGGTTTCTTGTTAGGTACTTACAACATATTTATTTCTTCCATCTGTCTTTACTACCCATGACCAGTATCCATAGAAGCTTTTCCCCTAATGCTATATTTACCCACTCCAAGTCATGAACTTCAAGCCCTCCACGCTCTCTGGGTGCACATACTATGTTTCAGTTTTCCATGTGGTATTTTTTCTCATTGTCTTTACCTCCTTGCCACAAGAATTTGTAAATAATCTTTTCCATGGACGTTTTTATACCCATTGGAGCTAATAGAGTTGATAATTGGTAAATTGGAAAGGAGGAAAGAACTTCTTTCACCAGGGTCAACCTCCCAGCCGAATTCAACCAAATTTCCCTCCATTTTTCAAACTGATCTTTTACTTTTTGCATAATAACATGCCACACCTCCCCTGGGAGTGATTTCAAAGTAATAGGGATTCCCAAATATTTGAAAGATTTCCATTCTACTGAAAATGGAAATTTGAGTATACTTGCTATCCTCATTAATGAAATGGCTCTTATATTCCATGCATAAATTTGGCTCTTGTTTTTATTGATAACTCTTCATGATGCCTCAACATACTGATATAGAACCATTTTAAAGTGTATGGCCATTATTTTAGAAGCACCTCCTATCAACAAGGTGTCTTCAACAAACTAGGAATGAATAATTCTCCTGACACCTAGAGAAATCTTTAGGAGAGGGATATATCCATATCTACCTTAAAAATCTAGTCTTATGTTCAAAGCTTATGCCATAAGAAAATACAACAAAGGAGAGAGTGGCCATCCCTGCCTTAGGCCTCTAGAAGCTTTAAAGAAGGGAGTTGTTCAGTTGTTGATATAAAGGACGGATTAAAAGCAATTTTTTTAAGAATGCGATGAGGAAATTATGTTTAACTCTATCAAAATAATTAGCCATATCAATTTTGATGACCATACATTTTTCTCCGTTTCTGCAGCTAGAGTGAATCACCTCTTGGACCAAGATTATATTGTCCTAGATCTGCATTTTTTCAATAATGAGAGATGGAAGTATTGACTTTAATCTATTTTCAATAAATTTAGCTAAGATTTTATAAGAGACATTGCAAAGGGATATAGGACGAAATATTTCAAAATAAGTAGCATTTTTGTCCTTGGGAATCATGGCTAAAAAAGATGAGTTTGTGGCACCACCCATCCCGGAGGATTTTTTAACATAGCGGACCATTCTGATGAAATCAAATTTTATGATTAACCAATATCTAATATATAAGTGCAAAGTGAAACCATCTGAACCTGAGGATTTTTCTAGATCAAACTGTTTTATAGCTTCATAAATCTCTTCTTGAATTATCTCCTTAGTTAATTCAATATTTTCTTCCTCATATACCAGTGAGGTAATATGGGAGATGAATTGATCACATTTTTCTTGATCAACTTCCCCATCCTCTACATACAGGGACACAAAGTGTGCAAATTATTCCTTATTTATTTCTTTGAAGGAAGAAATAATCTCCACTGATTGGGTTTTTATTTATTCAACTATATTTCTCCATTGCCTTGCTTTAATTTGCTTGTGAAAGAAGGAAGTCTTTTTAATGCCTACTTTCAACCAAAAATATCAAGATTTCAGTCCCCATATTGTTTCTTCATCCTTGAGATATTTCATGTATTTCTGATAAGTTTCCTTTTCTTGGGAAAATAAGTTTTCATTTATTTCCAAACTGTCCATATCTCTCTGTAGATATTCTAGTTTTTCTTGCACCTCTCTAGTTCTTCTCTTGGGGAATAGGGAGAATTCTTGACCCACCCTTTGATGGCCTCTTTAGTCATTTTTAGTTTTTTTTCACAAATAAAGACAGTGGAGACAACCACCCAATTCCTCCAAGAGCAGGAGACCAGGGGGGAGAAATCTTATTTTTCCAACCATAAGGGATTAAATCGAAAAGGGATGGGTCCCATATTTTCCTCTTTTGAAAATGTCAAAGATATTGGACGATGATCTGAGCATCCCCGAGGAATAATATGATAAGAAATTTTAATCGGAAGGGACAAAAGAATACTATGGAAGAGGAAGTGATCCAACCTAGCATCAATATGGCCCTTCCCAGAACATTGATTACTCCATGTATATTTTCCTTTATTAGGGTAGACATCAAAAAGATCCAAACTTGAGACCATGTCTTCCATTATTTCCCCAGAGGGATCTCTAACTATGGAGTGTGACATCCCCAAAAATAAATTATTTTTGAAATTCGAAAATTGTTAGAAAATTATTTTGTTTTTGGTAAATTCAAAATTGGAAAATTTTTGCCATTTATGGAAATTTTGAATTTTGAATTTGGTAAATTGTAATTAATCATTATGACTATTGGACAGATACCTTATCTGACCCAACTAACTATTTGACTATGACACTTGTATGTAAAAAGAATATTTTTTAATTATTGCAGGAGAACAAATGGAATAGGCATGTTAAATTCAGTTGACCATGACTCGATGAGTGGAGAACATGTTGGAACTACCTCAGGGTTGATTGTTACAAGTGTAAAATCAATAATTTGGCCATTGGAAGCCCCTGAAAATTAGGGATTTAGAAAGATGCAAAAATTCCCAAGGGAGGGAAAAAGACCTAGGCAAAAAGGATGGCTTAATATATAGCATATGTGAGGAGACATGACACTGCCTAGTATAAAGACCTAGGCAAAAAGGATGGTTTAATATATAGCATATGTGAGGAGGAAGGAAACTGCCTAGTATGTTGGGGAAAAAGAACTATTGTGTACTTATTGTTATGAACACTAACTATTAAGTGTGAGGCAAGGAGAAGAGGAGATTTCAAGTTTTCCCTCATGGATTCATGGTCAGGCTAGGGGGTGAACCGGGCAAGTGATTTGGATGCCCTATTCTAAGGTTGGGAGGAACGTGGTTGTTCCTTTTGTTTTTCCAACGAACCAATTCATATATGTTTCTCTACTTTCCCTTATCACATTTGTGTCATTGGAACTATTGTATACCTTTGCTATTCTAGATGATTATCTTGCTGTCATATGTGTTATATGGAATTACAGAGTTGTTGTAGATTATCAATGGTAGAAATAATTTGGTTCGACTAAAGAATGTATTTATATGATCATAGTACACTATCTGCTATAGGAATGATTGTATCTATATGGATTTATGTATGTTCTCTATTGTAAGAATCATCTACTCTGTTAAAGAATATACCTATATTGCTACTGTATGTGTAATCGATTGTAGTAACAATACTAATGTATAAATGTATAGGTTTATAAGCAGCGTATATTATGTGTAGTAGTAATAGAATTGAATCTGGACATTAAACTATATTACAGAGCCATTGAAAACTAGTCGTGACAAAGGCAGATCTAACTTGCATAAAATGATAAATTAACCGTGAAAATTCCCAAAGTACAATCCTGGAAATTTCCACCTGTTATGAGATCATATGCATTTTAAGTATTCAAAGTCTGTGGCGAAATTTCAATTGGCGCAAACCTTTAAAGAGATCTAGAAACGAATTTTAGGAGTATTATACTCATTTATATCTATATAGTGTCATATCCATGGATTATATAACTAGACTATAGAAGCCATCGATATTAATGATGCGGGAAAGATTTACTCTTGAAAATTTAAGATAAAAATAGATATATAGATACGCATACAATTATATATCCATACAGGAGTATATGTGTATAATAATTACATGACCTACTCTAAATGAAAGAATGTTTCAATGCATGACACAAAAAATTTATGAATAAAGATTTCATTATTAAGTGTTCGAAATGAATCAATGTATAGTCTTCCTTTTCCTGTAATCTATCTCAAATATCTCAAAGAGTTCATTGTACAAAGACTACTAAAGTAAACCACAACAGTAGAACAACAGGAAGGAAATTAAAACATTCCTTTAATTAAAAAATTTAAAGATCTGTACATCTAATGATTCGGTTCAACAGCCTTAAATAAAGGACACCGCAGTAATAACCCAACATCACCAGGATTCCTCCAAATCCGTCAAGAAATTCTCTTACTGGAAACCATAATACCTTTCTGAGAAGAACCTAAGTTTAATCCAATGTCATGTCCACGTAAACCTACAAAGGAATGAAGCATTTATTTAAGTAACAAGACAAAGGTCATTCCAAACTTGGAATTCGACAAACCATAAAAGATAATGAAGTTATCAATGCACAGAAATTTTTACTTATCTTAGAATTGCCATAGGTAAGTTCCCAATTCGAGTCGTGAACCGTCAATAGAATGAAAGGAGAAGAGAAAAATTGATCAATGTAATGGGTACCCTCGCATCAAATAGGGCCCCATCATTAGTTACAATATCTAGTACAAAGGGAAGGGTTTTACAAGAAATATGATTTTGTAAATGTACAGTAGTTCCGACACCAATTCGAGAAAACATTAAATAGAGGATGAGTATAATTTAGTTATATAGAGGAATAGATGATTCAAAGAGAATATATTAAACATGAACTTCATAAGGAAATAAATTCAATACACTAATAATATGAGAATGCCTAATTTTTTTTAAACAAAGGAAATCAGTTTTAAAGGAAAAAAAAAAAATTAACACGGAGTAATACAAGACACCCTTCTCCATATTGTAAGACTGCAGCAAGGCAATACAAAGCCCACAAATTTTTACCAGTTGCATGATATAGGAATTCTGAACCCGAGAAGTATCGCTAATTCGAGCTCTATAGAGGAAAATTATGAACAGTTTATTCGGTCTTCTCTTTGAGGTTACAGGCTTTTGATGAGGGTGGTGTACAGTCGAAATAACTCATAGAGGTGGATAAACAGAAATAGGTTAAGAAAACAATATTCGAACGTTACAAGGAGAATACCCAACCACGATAGATAACATTATCAAAGCCTACCATATGACAGTTCACTAACATAGGTAAGAATAAATTGCAATTACAGTGTGGTGCTCACCCTAACAAATAACTTCTGGAATGGACCCCTGAAGAAGTCTTGAAGAGACTCAATACCAAATGATGATAAAACACAGTGAAGGAGAGTGGGGAACGACAAGCGTAAAGGAAAACTACTTATGAAAAAACCCTTGGAAGTACAAGCCACTCATCAGAAGAAGAAGTAGAAGTTGTATTGAAGGAGAAACCAGAAGCAGAAAGTGCATGTCCATGAGAAGAAGAAGAAGAAGAAGAAGAATCAATATTGATGTTTTTCTTCTTCATCACTGCCTCTAAAGATGCCATCTTCTTGAAACATTTGGACTCATCATGACCATATTTATCACAAAAGTTGCAATGTCTGTTAGTCTTCTTATTTTTATATTTTTTTCATTTGTCACCACTAGGAGTGGAAGTTATCTGAGTGGGTTTGTGACCCTTATGTTTCTTATTGCTATGGCGATGATTTTGCTTCTTGGTATTCTTGGGTTTATCTTTATGATGGACGACTAAGGATTTGTTGGAGGTACCTACAGTGTTGATCACTCCAAGTTATACAAGCTTATTTTTCTCTCTAATCAAAGCATCACAAAAGGACTCAAGAGTGGGTTTTTGATAAGTTGTCCCTAGAGCCTCTTTCATGTCATAAAAGGTAGATACAAACACAGAATATGCACTACCAAGCTTAGAAAGAATAAGACAGATGCAACGCTCTTCATCCATCTTTATCTTATATTATTCACATAAAATTCTGAGTGTTTTGAACTTAGATAGATAGTCTTCAATGCAAGAAAATCACTTGGACTTAAATTTGGTACTTGATTTTCTAATTGTTTTGCTTGAATAATATTGTGTTTACCAAACACAGATTCAATCTTTTCCCAAACTCTATCGGGTTTATCATTTTTTTGAAGGTGGAACCTTAAATAAGGAGAGATGGACATTTTGATTAGTCCACATGCTTTGTCATTCCTATTAGCCCATTTTAATTTCTTATCAGCATCAATAGGTTCATTTTTATTTCCCAAGGTAATCTGGTACAAGCCTTTTCTTCTTAATAAATCCTCCATATGGGATTTCCATTGGAAGTAGTTGGTGCTGGTACGAAAAAGATTACTTGAAGAAGTCATATTAAATATGTAGATAATATGGATTTAAAAACTAAAAATGATGATTTCTATGGAAGTATCTCAAAAAATTAGGTGGTTTAAAAAAAAACGGCACTGAAAACGGGCTTCGGATGTGAAAGTTATGCCCTTTTTAAAAAAGGCATAAACGGTAACCAAATGACCATGCAATGGTAAATCTAAAATATTAAAACTACTTATAGTGATTCACTTTTATTATACTTGAAGTGAAATACACTTTGCAATGGAGCATGAACTTTTAAAAAAAAAGTGACAAAAAGAGAGACTTGAACTCAAGACCTCTTATTTAATAAGGAAATTTTTAACCAAGTGGGCTAGCAAAACATATTGTATTGTTTAGCAAGAGGATTGAGGTTGTTGTTGTTGTTGTTGATGATGATGATGATGATGATGATGATGGCCTTGGAGAGTGTGCTAAAAAAAACCTCTTTTCACACAAGAAAAAAATTTGGCTTCTCAATGACAAGGGTTAGATCTCGGTTAGCTTACTTGAAAAATGCACATTTTTCTATTTGTTTTTTATTTTCCGTGATTGCATAGGGCGCGGGGAAAAAAGCATACATATATCTAAAAGATTAGAAAAATAGAAATAATCAATATAAAAACAAAATAATACTATACAAAAAATTTAAAAAGGGCGTATTCAGGCTTTATACCTTCGTATCTAGCTGAAATGGTTGTATCTTGGGAAAACAAAAACCCTTTTTAGTGAAATGAAAATCATTCTTAAATGAAACGAGCATTCTGGATGCAATGTAACAGTCCTATCAGCCCAAAAATGTATGGAAATGGTAGAAAACAGAGATGAGGAAACTCAGCTTCACGATCTCGATCTACAACATGAGTGGGTCTTCAAACAGGCTGCGATACCATGTTCGACAACACAATTATTCCAATAGAGGACAAACACCTTCAGTAACCATCCACACAACTAGATCAAAGATCAAAACATTGATTTTTTGACGTGGCAAAACCCCTACGGAGAAACATCCACGGCCCCAGCCAACACAACCACTTGGAGCAGTTTATTAATGCAAAAGAAAAGCATTATAGAGAGATTTTACAAGAGAGTTTATCACAATCGATAATCAGAAAATGACCCTCCATGCTCTTTAAATAGAGATCAATGACCGATAGGGTGTTAAGCCACAAATCAATGGTCATTAAGATCGAGGAGAATATGAACCGTCAGATCACTCTATGTCAGGGACATATCGTGACCGTCAGATTTCCTAACTACAAATGAATACTAATGCATACTAAAGAAACACACTTTTATCTAATGACACATTAGACCAAGTAGATATTAACTAACTCCTAAGTGTCTAAATATCCTAACAAAGGTGACCTCCAATCTTAGTTGAAATGGCACAGTAGTAGAACGGTGAAAAAGAGCTATCTACCCTTGTCCCTAACCATAGATTTTCTATCTTCCCAACATAGTAATTCCCATGGCCTTGTCAAGAATACCACATGGCCGAAACAGATTCAGGGTTGATGATGACAGACAACGAGAAGAATTGACACTACCTTGGCATGTGAATTTCATGCGTTCCCAAACAAGGAGGGTATAGGATGTCTAATTCATCGATTATTATGTCTGTGACCCCAAGTAGTTCACCACCTTGGCCTTCGACCATTATTCCTGCACCATTCGTAGCACAAATGGAAATTGTAAGACACCCACTATGGAATAATAGGTTTTTTCACCTTTTTCTCTCTCCTTTTTCTCGAGGGACAAAATCTCGAGTTCCTACGAGGTCCTAGCATAGGCTATACCTTTCTATTGGGACCCTCCCAAAGCCAACCCACCGGTTCTTTCATTGGAAACCCATCTTGTACAACTCAGGTACCAAGTGTGGGCTTCACCTCCATGTTATCATTGGTTATGACCCTGGCCAAGCCAAGAGGCGCTTTTCGCACTTCACAGCCCAACGATGCACGAGGGTTGAGATCTACTACTCTTCAAACCTTGAAACCCGAAATCCTACCTTTGGGTGAGATTGATGGTTGTGAGCCTCTCCCTTGATCTGACGGTCCTAGCCGTATCGAGATTTCAGTAACTAGGAGATCGAAAAGAAATAGGGGTCGATTTCTTCGAGTCTTCAAACCTTGAAACCCAAAATCCTACGTTTGGGTGAGATCGATGGTTGCGATTCTCTCCCCTGATCCGATGGTCCTAGCCGTATCAGGATTTCGGTCATCGGGAGATCGAAAATCAAGGGGGGTCGAGTTCTTTGACTCTTCAAACCCTGAAATCTCGAACCCTATTCACACTAAGTCAATTCGTAATTTCGCACTCTGGAACTTCGAGACTTGCGAAGATGAGGGTTATCGCTCTATGGTTTCCCGGGTGTCGAAACGCTGAAAACCCAAAACCTATCCATACTAATCCAATTTGGAGTTTCTCACTCCGGGACTTCGTGACTTACCAATACAAGGGTTATCACTCCATGGTTTCCCGGGTGCAGAAACACCAAAAATACGAAACCTATTCCCACTAAACTAATTCAGGGTTTCGCACCCCGGGACATCGCGACATACAAAGACGAGGGGTCCTGCCCTTTGGTCTTCCAGGTGCCGAAATGCCGAAATGTTGAAAATTATTCCCGCTAAACTACTTCGGGGTTCTGCACACCAGGACCTTGCAACTTACGAAGACAAGGGGTCCTGCCCTTTGGTCTTCCAGGTGCCAAAACGCTTAAATGCCGAAAACTATTCCTGCTAAACTGCTTCGGGGTTTCGCACACCGGGACCTCGGGACTTGCAAAGATAAGGGGTCCTGCCCTTTGGTATTCCGGGTGTTGAAACGCCGAAATGGCGAAGTATCTTCACGCTAAACTGATGGTCCATATCTCTCCTGGATCAACAACCACAATGACGTCGCAATTTCGGGAATCATGAGCTCGTGCAATTCTACCCGTTAACCACTCCAAGTCGTAGGTTAGTGAAAAGATACCCGACTGTCACGCGTCCTGTGTCGATGGGTGGTTCCAAATTTCTTTGGGACTTTTAGGACGTTGCCAAGTCCACCCTTCGGCCTATGTAGAGGTCAAAGTCGATGGGCAAAAGAGCTCCGACAGATCCTCCCAAGGGTTCCTAGGTAAATTATCCCTAGGTTTGGTGATCTAACTAAAGCCTTCCTAAATCACCAAGCTATATACTTTGTAGTAGGGGTAAGGTAAACTCATGGGTTTACTATCATAGTAGCCCTTTTCAGGGACTCACTCCGACTCGACAATGTGAGGAAAATTTCGGGGAGAAGTGTCATTGGGAGATTAAGCCAATGCATAGCACGAGCTAGGTAGATGGGGCCATTCTCCAGGGCATGGACTCGTATCTTGAACCTATTCATTCTATGCCTAGACTGAATATGGTCATATAAGTATAAGTATGCATCCATTGTTTCCAAATCAAAGCACAGGAAAACACTTCCATATAGAAAACATTCACGAGTGTATAAACATGAGCATGCATTCAGTTCGAAATATAAGACATAACACTTATTAAGAAACAACATTCGTGTTGAGACTACTGAGAGGGGTGCTCATTTCCACCCAACCATAGGCTCAGTGAATCCAGATAGATTTACCACTAGCCACCCCCAAGCTAGACCACGATGCTTGGAGATTCAGTCTCCTATTTCCAGTTTAACAGAAGTCCAGAACGAAGGTTTTCTTTCTCCTCGATTGTTTGGGACTCTCCGTCTCTCCAAAGTTCCTTATGTCTTCTTCTTCTATGATCCCCATTGTGCCCCCTTCTCCTCCTCCCCACACTTCCTTTCTTTCCTTGTTCTGCAAGGTTGCATGTGGCACAAATTTTCTCGTCCATGGTGATGTCTGAGGGCTTCTACAGATGGGTGGTTCACCCCCATCCCCTCATTAACTCATGAGGAGCCTTCCCACCTACCATCCTAGCGAGTAATTCATTCCAGGGTAAGAGAGCCACTTTGGTATTTGAGCCAGTAAAGACCAATACGGTATTGGTTCAGTGGAAGTTAACGCCACCATTCAAGGTGCCTTCCACCACCTTTCATTATCCATTGTGGTCTCTTTCAGCACATCCCCCTCCCAACAATAATGAAACACATATTCATAACATTATTTACATTCATCGACCCTTTATACAAAGGTCCATCAAATCAAACGTTCACATCTATGAGTTTGCCATAGTTCTTGGCCAATATAGTTATTTTTACAGACTGGGGGAAATAGGGTGTTACAATTCCCTCCCCCTTAAAGGAACATTGTCCTCAATGTTCTATCTATGAATAGAATGTGTATGTACAGAAGTAAACAAAATCGGATATGCATGTTTCATGGCATCTTCCATTTCCCATGTAGCGTCATCTGGGCCAAAATGTTTCCACTACACCTTGACCTGTGCAATGGTTCGGTTCCTGAGCAGGTTTTCCTTCCTGTCCAGTATACATTGAGGTTCTGGCACGAATTCTCCTTCCAGTTCCACCTGGATCATAGACCAGTCGATTACATGATTAGAATCGTGTACATATTTCTTCAATAATAAAACATGGAAAACATTATGTGCTTTTACTGTGGGAGGAAGTGCTAGCCTATAGGCCACAGGTCCTACTCTATCTAGAACTCCAAAGGGTCCACAATACTGAGGTGGCAACTTGGCACAAGCTCCCATTTTCAAGGAACTCTTCCTGGGCCTAAATTGGAGATATACGTGGTCTCCCACCTTGAACTCTCTTGGACTTCTCTTTCGGTCGGCGTAACTTTTCTGTCGGTTTTGATCAACCTTTAGATTTTGTTTTATATGAATCACTTGTTGTTCCATTTCCTTCAACATGTCGGGTCCAATAGTAACTCTGTTTATGGGATTACTCCAACTAAATGGAGTGTTACATGGCCTACCGTAGAGGGATTCAAAAGGACTCATCTTCAAGGATTCTTGGTAGCCGTTGTTGTAGGTGAATTCCACCAGTGGCAGATAATCTTCCCACTTTTTGGGTTGATGCATTACATGCATCCTTAGCATGTCTTCTAGTATTTGGTTCACTCTTTCCATATGTCCATCGGTTTGAGGATGATAGGCTGTGCTAAACAGTAACTTGGTCTCCAGACCAACCATCATTGATTTCCAAAAGCTGGAAGTAAATTTCATGTCTCTGTCAGACACAATCTCTTTAGGCATACCATGCAGTCTAAATATCTCCTTCATGAATATGTTGGCAATGTCTATTGCCTTGCAAGTTGACTTGATAGGAATAAAATGAGTGCACTTGCTCAGTTTATCCACCACTACCATGATGGCGTCATTCTGTTTGGTCGAGGTTGGTAATCCGGTGATAAAATCCATGGAGATGGTTTCCCATTTCCATTCAGGGATTGGTAGAGGTTGTAATAATCCTGCTGGATGTCAGTGTTCTTCTTTAACCTATTGGCATTCTATGCATTTGGCTAAGTACTCAGCTATGTCTTTCTTCAATCCAGGCCAATAGAATTGTTTCCTGGTGGCCGTGATCATCTTCTGGTATCCTGGATGACTAGTATAGGGTCTTTTATGTAGTTCATCCATTATGAACCTCTTCAATTCGTCACAATATAGAATATACAATATGTTTTTGTAAGTGAGCAGACCTCCTTCTATCATCTGGTGGCCTTCATATCTTATCTCTATGGTTTCTTTCTCCAGGTATGAGGTCACGGTCTAGAAGAATGTGTTTTTCTCTTGTGCATTCCTGACTCTTTCCTTTACTTCCATCTCGCATGTGCTTACTGTTGCCAAGTGAATTGTTTTCATACTTCTACTAAGGGCATCGGTCACCTTATTTTCCTTTCGTTTTATATGTTTGATTTCAAAACCAAACTCGTTAAGGAGGTCCATCCACCTATCTTGTCTAGCATTGAGATTTGGTTGGTCAAATAGATGTTTCACTCCATAGTGGTCTGTCATAAGTACAAATTTCCTTCCCATGAGGTAATGCCTCCACATTTTTAAGGCATGCACTATGGTGGCCAGTTCTAGATCATGGGTCACATAGTTGACTTCATGCTCATTCAATTTTCAGGATTCATAGCAGACCACACTTCCTCCTTGCATAAGGACTCCTCCAAGACCTTCCTTAAAGGAATTTGTGCACACGAAGAAGTCATCTTTGGGATTGGAGATCTTCAACATGGGTGCATGGGTCAGTAGATGTTTTAGGGTTTGAAATCTTTCTTCACATTTTTGTGTCCACGTGAATTTAGTCCCCTTCTTCTGGAGGGCAGTCATTGGACACCCAATCTTGGAGAATCCTTTTATAAATCTCCTATAGTATCCTGATAAGCCCATAAAGGATCTGATTTCCGAAATGTCCTTTAGGGTAGGCCATTCCATGAAAGACCTGATCTTGTCAGGGTCTACTGCTACTCCTTCTTCAGATAGGACATGACCCAAGTAATGTATTTGCTTTTGGAAGAAGTCACACTTGTTGAATTTGGCATAGGGATGATGTCCTCTTAGCACTTGAAGTACAAGCCTAAGGTGTTCCTCATGTTCCTCTCTATTCTTGGAGTAAATTAATATATTGTCAATAAAAACTAGTACAAATTTGTCTAGGAATTTGCTAATCACATTGTTCATCAAGAACATAAAAGTGGCAGGGGCATTGGTTAATCCGAATGGTACTACCACAAACTCATAGTGACCATATCTTGTCCTGAAGGCATCACCCTTGATTCGGACTTGATGGTACCCAAATCTCAATTCAATCTTTGAGAAGATGGAAGCACCTCCCAATTGATCGAACAATTCATCGATTTTGGGTAAGGGGTACTTGTTATTTATGGTTACCTTATTGAGTTGTCTATAATCTACACATATTTGGAGGGTACCATCTTTCTTTTTCACAAACAGGATTGGTGCTCCCCATGGAGACATGTTGGGTCGGATATAGCCTTTGTCAATCATTTCTCTCAATTGTAATTTAAGCTCAACTAGCTCAGGTGTGCTCATCATGTAGGGTGTCCTAGACACTAGCACTGCTCCTGGTGCAAGTTCTATCGAGAAGTCAATGTCCCTTCTCAGAGGTAGGCCCGATACCTCTTCTGGAAACACATATCTATATTCTCTTAGTGTGGGGTGGTCTTCGAGGTTTGGTTTGTTATCTTCAATTGATTTCAACACCTGTATCACATATAGTGGACATCCCTTTCTAAAATACTTTCTCATTTAAAGAGCTAATACCTGTCTCACCAAGACAGGTTTCTGGATCCCTTGAAGGGTTATCATTCTTCCTTATTCACTCACACATTCTAAGGTTTTATGGTAACAATCTAGTCTAGATTTATGTGTGGCTAACCAATCCATACCAATCAACAGGTCATATGATCCTAGGGGTAATATGTTAAGTGTTGCTTGGGTGGGGAATTCACCCATAATGAATTGGCAAGCTGGTATGACCTCTTCCACCTTTCTTTTGGTGCCAGTGGCTAGTTGTATCAACCATGGCTTGGTGTGTTTATGTGGTTGTAGTTTACACTTATCAACAACCTTAGGGGATATATAACTCAAATTTGATCCAGGGTCAATCAGAATAGACACTAGATGGTTGGTGGTCATACCTTCTATTTCCACCACTGAAGCTTGGTGGTCATCTTGGTTGTTATCCAAGGCTACATAAATTTATAGCATACTCCTGGCCACGTCATTAACAGTGGTAGCTTCTTGAATGCTATAAATTCTCCGGTTATTTTGTTGTCAGTGCGGGCAGTCCCTCAGTAGATGTTGTTCTCCACAACCCCAACATTTCAAAGGTTCACTCTTTGGGTTATCAGTCTTTCTTGGGGCAGATCCAGAAGGTTTATTTCCACCCAAGGAAGGGAAGTTTTGCTGGTGTACAGATCAGGCTAGGAAGCTCATCCTTGAGTTCTTTTTATAGTTTTTAAATCTTGGGGATTTGAACCCCTTTTTCTGGAATCCAGGACTATTATTCTTCTTCCAACCTTCATGAGGTTTCGTCTGATGCCTGAGTTTTTCATGACAATATCTCACCTTTTGGATAGTGTCTTCTAGAGTCTTTGGTTCTTCAAACTTGATCCCGTTCTAATAGTCCTTAGGGAGTCCACTGATGAATCGTTGCACCTTTTCCTTTTATTCTTTTATATAGGGTACGTACCTCAGCAACTCGAGGAATCTGTTGACATAGTCCTCGATGGTGAGTTGCCCCATCTTGAGTTCATAGAATTCTTTAGTCTTTTCATCGAAATAATTTTCCAACAGATACTTCTTTCTGAAGTATTTCTCAAACCGTTCCCAAGATAGGCCCTCTTCATGAATTCCTTTTACATTCTTAATGTATTCCCACCAAATGGAATCCTTTCCATTCAAGTTGAAGGTGGCCACTCGGGCCTTCAAGTTTTCTGAGAAGTCATGGACTCTGAAATAATTCTTTAGTCCGAGCAGCCAGGCCTCCACTTCCTCTCCCTTCTTTATTTCACTGTCGAAGGAGGGTGGTTTGGCCTTCTTGAATTCTTCGAGATTCTGACTCTTGGAAATATTTCACTTCTTTCATTTTCTTCGGGAATAAGAACTATTTCTACTTCTAGAAGATCCCTCTGAGTCGCCATCTTCCTTTTCAAAGGAATCATCTGATGCTTTTCCCCTATCTCTAGGGTGGACCTTTCTCGAGGTGCTCTTCTCAGTGTGGCAACTTAAATGACCACGAATCTGTATCTCAGGTGGACTTCGACTTTTCTTTGTTTGTCGTCGATCCGCGTGTCTAGTGTCAATTTCATGCTGCAATTGTCTTTGTATGTCAGATAAACTTTGCAGTAAGACTGCATTAATTTCCATTTTCTTCTCTTTCTCTTTTATCATCCTCTCATTGTCGGCCTTCCAACTCTGTAGTTCAACCATGAGGCTCCTTACAGTCTCATCTAGATCTGGAGGGGTCCCTACCACCCTCCTTTCGCCAGACTCTTTGTCTCTATTGTGGGATCCTTCCCCCACCTCGTGGTGAGTCACCATTCTATGCACCTATATTTTCGCGTGGTAGATTGTCCGCTTGTGTGTAAAAGAAAAATGCTTGTTGTTAGTCAATATTTATATTCATTCGTGACCAGTGCATAATTCATATTTTTCACATGCATACACACAATAGGATTTTTCATTCTTAACTTCGAATTTTGATTAAGGGGTTTAAGATAGAGGGTTACTCCTTTTAAGAGTGCTTTGAATGGAGTCTCTCCGCAGCCCATTCATGAGCCCAAGTAGGCCAAGTGTTGTAACCATGCTCTGATACCAATTTGTTACACACCCACTATGACATAATAGGTTTTTTCTCCTTTTTCTCTCTCCTTTTTCTCGAGGAACAAAATATCGAGTTCCTACGAGGTCCTAGTGCAGGCTAGACCTTCCTATTGGGACCTTGCCTAAGCCAATCCATCGGGTCTTTCATTGGAAACCCGTCTTGTACAACTCAGGAACCAAGTGCGGGCTTCACCTCCATGTTATCATTGGTTATGACCCTGGCCAAGCAAAGAGGTGCTTTTTTCACTTCGCGGCTCAGTGATGCACGAGGATCGAGATCTTAGACTCTTCAAGCTCTGAAACCCAAAATCCTACCTTTGGGTGCGATCGACGGCTGCGAGTCTCTCCCCTGATCCGACAGTCCTAGCCGTATTGGGATTTCGGTAACCGAGAAATTGAAAAGCAAGGGGGGTCGAGTTCTTTGTCTCTTCAAACCTAGAAACCCAAAATCCTACCTTTGGGTGAGATTGATGGCTGCAAGTCTCTCCCCTGATCCAACGGTCCTAGCCATATCAGTATTTCGGTAACCGGGAGATCGAAAAGCAAGGGGGGTTGAGTTTTTCGACTCTTCAAACCCCGAAATTCCGAACCCTATTCAAACTAATCCGATTCGTAATTTCGCCCTCTGGGACATCGCGACTTGCGAAGACGAGGGTTATCGCTCTATGGTTTCCTAGGTGTTGAAATGCCGAAAAGCCGAAACCTATCCATACTAAGAAAATTCGGAGTTTCTCACTCTGGGACTTCGCGACTTGTGAATATGAGGGTTATCATTCCATGGTTTCCCAAGTGCCGAAACGCTGAAAAGCTGAAACCTATTCCCGCTAAACTGATTCAGGGTTTCGCACCCCGGGACTTCGCGACTTGCGAAGATGAGTGGTCCTGCCCTTTGGTCTTCTGGGTGCAAAAACGTCGAAATGCCAAAAACTATTCCTGCTAAACTTCTTCAGGGTTCACACACCGGGACTTCGCAACTTGCGAAGACAAGGGGTCCTATCCTTTGGTCTTCTGGGTGTTGAAACGTCGAAATGCCGAAAACTATTCCCGCTAAACTGCTTCGGGGTTTCGCACACCGAGACTTCTCGACTTCCGAAAACGAGGGGTCCTGCCCTTTGGTCTTCCAGATGCCGAAACACCGAAATGTTGAAGTCTCTTCATGTTAAACCGATGGTCCATATCTCTCCTGAATCAATGACCATGATCACATCACAATTTCATGAATCGTGAGCTCGTGCAATCCTACACATTGACCACTCCAAGTCACGAGTCAGCGAAAAGCTACCCGACTGTCACGCGTCCTGTGCCGATGGCTGGTTCCGAATTTCTTCAAGACTTTCAGGATGTTGCCAAGTCCACCCTCCAGCCTATGTAGAGGTCAAAGTCAAAGGGAAAAAGAGCTCCGACAGATCCTCTCGAGGTTTCCTGGATATATTATCCCTAGGTTTGGTGATCTGACTAAAGCCTTCCTAAATCGCTGAGCTATATACTCTACGGTAGGGGTAAGGTAAACTCATGGGTTTACTATCATAGTAGCCCTTTTCAGGGACTCACTCTGACTTGGGAGTGTGAGTAAACTTCCAAGGAGAAGTGCCTTAAGGAGATTAAGCCAATGCATAGCGCAAGTCAGGTAGATGGGGCCATTCTCCAGGGCACATACTCGTATCCTGAACCTATTCGTTCTATGCCTAGACCGAATATGGTCATATAAGTATAAGTATGCATCCACTGTTTCCAAATCAAAGCACATGCAAACACTTCCATACAGAAAACATTCATGAGTGTATAAACATGATCATCCATTCATTTCAAAATGTAAGACATAACACTTATCAGGAAACACCAGTCATGTTGCGACTACTGAGAGGGGTGCTTGTTTCCACCCAACTGTAGGCTTAGTGAATCCAGAAGGATTTACCACTAGCCACCCCCGAGCTAGACCACAATGCTTGGAGATTCAATCTCCTATTTCTAGCTCAACTGAAGTCCAGAACAAAGCTTTTCTTTCTCCTCCACTGTTCAGGACTCTCTGTCTCTCTAGAGTTCCTTCCATCTTCTTCCTCCAAGATCCCCATCACACCCCATTATCCTCCTCCCCAGACTTCCTTTCTTGCCTTGTTATGCAAGGTTGCGTGTGTCGCAAATTTTCCCGTCCATGGTCAGGTATGAGGGCTTCTACGGATGGGCGGTTCACCCCCATCCCCTCATTAACTCATGAGGATCCTCCCCACCTACCATCCTGGCGACTAATTCATTCCAAGGTTAGAGATTCGCTTTGGTCTTTGAGCCAATAAAGACCAATACGGTATTGGTTCGGTGGAAGTTAATGCCACCATTCCAGGTGCCTTCCACCACCTTTAATTAGCCATCGTGGTCTCTTTCAGCACATCCCCCTCCCAGCAATCATGCAACACATATTCATAACATTATTTACATTCATCGACCCTTTATACAAAGGTCCGTCAAGTCAAACATTCACATCTTTGAGTTTGCCATAGTTCTTGGCCAATATAGTTATTTTTACAGACTGGGGAAAATAGTGTGTTACAAAAATCCATTAGTGCTCACACAAGAGTGGGATCATCCTCACAGACAAGTGGGAATTGCCCCCCTGATTTATTTTCCTCACTTTGGGCATAGCGATATCGTCACCCTGTCCATCCGCCTATTACTCACCCAAATACATGGTGGGTACTTGTGGTTGTTGGGGAAGTATCTCATCGATGAAGATGAAATCCATCGTGTAACAAGCCTACCCATCCAAGGTGTGGAGGCGGATAAATACCTAACTGGTAAGGATGCTTCCTAACAAGAAATCTATGGCACATACAGTGCCCATGATGGTAAGCATGGAATACACATTTCAAAATTCAATGCTCGGTCAGTTCACTTTGTTATGCATCTCATCGCCTACAAAATCCTATGCATATGTACCAACAAAGAGTGCCCATTTAGGATCATCGTTGCTGCTAAATGATGTGTCATCGAGATTCAAATGGCATGGGATCAATATGTGTTGAATGAATTCATCAATGATTATTTAGATTCCCAAAATTCTGATAAAGAGTTTCATTACAGTTGGATTTTACTATGGCTACCTATGGTTCTCTAGAAACCTCCTTAGGGTCTCAAACAATCTACTGGAAGTCAGCATGCCTTTGAAGCTCCCTGTTTCCTATGAATACATGAGAGAAATGATCCTCACACCCAATATTCTCACAATAACATGTTTCAAGAATGGTACCAACAACTCATCTAGGAAACCACTTTGCAAGAACGCATTCCATGCACCCTCATGGAAAGGTTTGATGGTTACCTTTTGTTTGAATGTACTTTCCGTAATGTGTGCATCTATCCAAGTGATGATCAGGGAATTTCCATGATATTCCTCCCGTTCTAAATTACCAAGGAAGACATCCATGAAGGTGTGGTCCAATGGCCCACACATATTCAACCACTTCCAGCTGAGGAAAATACTACACTAGAGATGCACATTAAGTGCAATCAAGACTGAAAGAATGACAAATCCGTGCGACAACAGACTTAGAGAGAGGCCTCCCACAACAAGGTTTCTAATATTGATGCAGATGGAAAATTCTCTTGTGACCCCCAGCCTGTGCAGTTGCAAGTTCAACCAACCCTAGTTGGGGCCAAGTGATAGTGGACCATCCCCTCGATCTACAATTTCAATCCCTACACTCAACCATGACCTATCAATATTTCGTTGGGCATCGCAACATTAATATGTGCTTTAAAATTCCAATTGTTTTTGCAACAACAAGTGCATTCTAAGGTTGTGTGCAACATCGACCATCTTTCTTGGCATCTAGGGGGTGCAACACTAGTACCGAACAATAATCTACGGTCGTCGATTTATGAAATGAATTCCAGTGCCTCTACTTGACTCCTTCACGTGGATCCCCCACATTACTTACAACTGATGCCAACCATGGTGGTATCCCGTTGGCACCCATCCCCACTCCCCTCATACAATATTGTGTTTCCACCCTACTCTCTGAATTGGGAGAGCTTAATGACTAGCTAGGACAAGCCCATGCACAATTACAAATCCAACACCAAGTTGATATTTCCACACAGAATCAGACATGTGAGCAATATCAATAAGAGATTCAGGATCACCAAGAATTACAAAGGTGGTATCAATCCGAAAAGAAGGCATAGACCACCTCTCATGCCCGGTATGCTGAGATACATAATACATTTACTTACCTTGTTGGGGTCGTACATAACTTATATGCCCTAATTCCTACAACTTTTGCTCATGGTTGCGACATTTTTCTCGAATTTAAGATCTTAATAGTAAAATTCCACTTAAAACACCTCAAATTGTATCTCTTTTCCCTTCTTCAACCAACACATTACACCAATCCCCCCACCTCACAAATCTATACATTGATTAAGTCGACCCAAGCGGCTCCCCACATTGGTCAACGTCGAGTGGAATCATTCTCCAAACTAGTTGACTAAAGCTCTATGCTATGGACCCATCTCAAAACCCTTCTACACATTTCTACAATCGTAAAATGGATTCACACAGCAGAAATAAAGGTCTCACAACAAAAACGATGCCTAAATTCATTGTCTCCCAGGGAGCATGCCACTAAGATTTTTTCTATCACCACAAGAACAAAGGAGATCATTGTAGTGTGGGCCGAACAACAGAATATGTATGATATGGTCTCAGTTATGACTGATAAGGCCTTGACCTTATTCACTCATCTCTTTGATGTGCTAGTTTTTTTCGGCCCTCTCATCAAGCAACTCAACAAAACAGACCTGACAAACCCTCAAGTCAAAGATGTGGAAATATATGCAGTTGTCTAGCTTATGAAAAATCTTGAGGACCATTTAATGATATTAAACATCAATTTCATGAATTTGTGCAAGAACTAAAAAGATATATGCCATTTGTTACAGAGGTAATTTCATAGAGAAGTTGGCCTGAGGACGAGCCAAATAATAGTAGTGGGGCCTGTTGGCACCCAACATTTTGGGTTCTTTTTTATGCGCTTGCACAAACAAAGTTGTGTGTGCTCATTCCAAAGTTTTGAGTGCACATATGGAAGTATGTAAGGGGTGCGTGTCAAACCAAGTTTTGACAGTGCACAATAGGCCTAAAATATTATTGAATGTGCAGTGGTCCATTTTTTATGCACACTGGAAATAATGAAGACGCGTGCCGGAATCAAGAAAAGAATCATCAATAAATCCTCTCAAATGATTATTGCCAGCAACATAATGGATTGTGGAGCTGACAAAAGATGAGTTTGCAGGGCAGCTAATATTTCCCTGATTCGTAAAGGCTATGTGGACTACAAGAAGGTGTCGAAAGCACATGAGGAAATTTTTCAGTCAAGGGAGTGGAGAAGAGCATAAAGAGACAGAGCTCCCGAGCAGAGAAAGATATAAAAGGAAGTAGTGGTATCATAAATGAGGCTATCTAGATTTTTAGAGGAGATTCATGGAGTACTTGGTGTCAAGCTCGTTCTGAGCCTGTTATAATATTGTAGTGCTTTTGAATATACTTTTTTGTTTGTTATATGTGAATCTTGAGAGAAGGTGCATTGTGCAATGTCTTGTATTTCTGAGGATTTATATAGAGGAGATATGAAGTTATATGGTTGTCATATATATATATATATATATATATATATATATATATATATATTCTTTGTACTGCATTCCTCTATTGTGATGGAATGATATTAGTAATAAAGATGTGACATTTTTTTTATCTATTTTGTGTCTATCGTGTATGAGTTGGATATGTGTGTGTAGTTGTTTACTTGTTAGTCGTAATAATTCGTCAAATGTGATTCACATGAATTCCAGTCTCGATGGGCCTTCATGTGTTTAGCTTATCCTTCACCCTTGTCATGAGACCTTATGGTCTCTATGATCCTCTATGCATCTCAGGTGAGACCTTCCTCGGCCTTAGCCAAGGATTGATATGTCGGTGATGTATTTTTTTTGTTGGACAACTCTGGACGAACCCTGGGTCCAAACTCCCCAACGTTAAGAAGGATGTGTGAAAGTGTGGGTCAAAATGCCCAACAATAATCAAGTTTGATCACAATTTCAAAATATATGTGATAATACTGACCTTCCTAACCTACTAAGTCATCAAAACTATAGTGATATTGGAATGATTCTGTTAATTCTTTTCGATCATGAAAATTATATTCTAAAGAAATATTAGTAATTTTCTACCTTTTTTTCAGGCTAGGAGTGGGAAGAAAAGTAACTCCACACTTTGAAGTCTTTGGCATTAGTACGATAGGTGCATATATACATAATTAAATGACTCTTGGTATTCCCCAACAAGTGATCATTCCTATCACCTATGACTCTTCATATTTACATTACAGTTACAAGTAATGCAACCACAAAGGATTACATGTCCAACATCCCCCACTTAATCCAAAGGGGTGTGTGTGATTCCAAGAATCATTATGAACTTCTTAATTTTTTCTCTTCCAAGTGCTTTGGTGAATATATCCGCAATTTTCTCATTTGTGGAACAATGTCTCAAGTGAATAGTCTTGGCCTCTACATGATACCAAATCAGGTGATACTTTGTGTTGATGTACTTAGTTCGATCATTGAATCTAGGATTCTTGGCCAACTTGATTGTAGAAGTATTTTCAACTAGAAGAGTAGTATAATTCACTTGTTTCTTCTGTAAGTAATCAAGTATTTTACTTAGCCACACAATCTCCTTTGTCGCTTCTACAGTTGCCACATATTCTGCCTTTATTGTGGAATCTGTTGGAACTGATTGTTTACATGATCTCTAGGAGACAATTGTTGATTCAAGACTCGTGAGATAGCCTGAAGTTGATACTCAAGTTTCCTTATCCCCATCAAAGTATGAATTTGAATATTTGATCAGGTTGAAGTCATCCATGTTAGAGTACCTGAGTCCAAAATATTGAGTTCCTTTCAAGTATTTCATAACTCTTTTTGCAATAAGCCCATGTCCTTCACAAGGATTTTCCATGAACCTGGAAAGAATCCCAACAACAAATGAAATGTCTAGTTTGGTGGTATTAAGATAGATAAGGCTTCCCACAAGTTGTCTATACTTGGTTGCATCTTCAAATTTATTCCCTTGTTTTAATGTGAGCTTCAATTTTTGTTCCATTGAATTATAAATAGGATTGCAATCATCCATGCCAAAATTGTTCAACATTTCTCTAACGTACTTCTTCTAGGAGATGAATATGTACTTTGGATTTTGTATCACTTCAATTACCAAATAGTAGTGAAGAGTCCCAAATATTAGGATCTGATACTAACCCTTCTCCATGGGTCATTAGTTAGTAGGATATGGTTTCTATGTAATAAATTTCGGCATTAGTTAATAAGGCCTAATAAATAAAGGAGAATAAGTCAATGTAATAAGACCTAATAGAAGCTTCCGCTTCTAGAAATATATTCCTCTAGAAGTTTCCTTAGAAGGTAGAATTAGTATAAATAAGAGTAGGAGGCATTGTAAATTTTGTCTTTAAGATTATTTTAACAGAGCTCTACTCTACTGGAGGTTTCCCCTTCAAAGAGGCAAGTGAAAATTGTTATCATTAATCAAGGTGCTCTTTCTGGTGTTATTATGGTATCATTCTGATATTTTTCTAGATATATCATTGTTGTTCTGCCATTGCTTTCTAAATATTTATGTTCTACATGTTATTTTATATCTAGAATATTGCAAGTGGTATCAAAGATATTTCCTAGGAAATACTTGTGGGGTAAAAAAAATTCATGTTAGAGACATATTTCGACATTTTTAAGCTACAAAGATTTGTCGTTACATGCATAAACCCGCGGTCCGAAAGTAATACATGCAGTAAATACAACTGGTTCCTAAGATCACATATGTTTTCCACCCTTGTAACCCATGTTGGTACCCCTTCAAGTGGTAGTGTATCAGACAACACTTGTATACGTATCGGCCTAGGCATCCTCCAACCCTCTGTAGATAAATTGATCGACCACCTGATTGTTATAGTGTCACTTAGAATAGCACTTGGGAAGAGACTCTATAGTACCTTGGTAGTCTGGTAGTACGACTAAGGGTACGGTCTAGCCTCCTTAGTTTGTGCCCTGAGATATTGGGTCGAGTACTACTATTGGACCCCCTATGTATATAAGAGAACTATAGCACAGGGAAAACCCTTGATTGTAGACACCCTGCAAACCCTAAACCTTGTGTAACGATCTCGACCATCAACCCCATGGTCGACCAACATTACTATGTGGAATAACAATCTCATACTTAATTCTATATATATAAGACATGCATTTAAGAAAATGAAACACATTTAAACTCAGAGTAACCATAAAAATTATTGTTATTATAAATAATCAATGGCTTTAACATTAATTCGTATGCACAATAGAATACATGATAATATAAATAAACAGACATGCATAAAAGTAATTAAAACATCATCTGGTACTTATCATTGAAATGGTGGTAATTCCACCAACCAGGTGCATGCCTTCCACGAACCTCCCAGCCTTAGACCACACTACTCATCCATCTCAGCAGTAGGTCACCGCCGAGTTAGTACTAAGCTCCTCTCCCAAGGCAAGGAATCCTAGGCTAGGATGAGGTTACAGGGAAAACACATAGTCATAAGGAAGGAATTTTCTCCCAGGAACCACTCATACCCACTGCCACAGACTCTCCTTCCCCACATGCATGTTCCACCCCAGGAATATACACCTTCTCTGTCACCTAAACAGTCCTTCGGTTGCTAACCTCCCTTGCATTGGGTTTTGGCAACAGATTGGACCGGAAGTCTCTGAGCTCTGTGGTAGCTACAGGGTTCTTCCAGGAGTTCTCTCCTTCCTCTACACACTCTCTCACCTGGAGAGAGTCGCTCACAGGCCAAGGAACCTGTTATTCCAAATTCAATCACCTCTCTCACCTGGATAGAGTGTTGTACAAACTGGCCAACAAGCCACACACAGTCCAGAACTGTGTGATCGCAAAAACCAACAGGGAAAACAAACATAGGATTTCCAAACAGGCTCAACAATGAGAGGATGGTATCACAGTTATGGCTTTGGGACAGAGACTCCACACACAGGCTCAATCTGCTCAAACATAGGACACATCATCTTTTCTAGAAATCAACACAGGCTATCCCCAAAATCAACACACAGACTTCGCCGCCGCCCCCCAGATTCAGAATGGCACGAGGTCTCTTCCCGAGGTCGTATGGGTTCACACCCATGCAGTCGAGGGTCGAATGGTAGAGGAACCCCCAACACGGCTGATCTCAGACACTTTATTTGCTTGCGCCTGGGTTGACACTTGTCACCCATGCAACTGCGTGCGTTCCATTCCTTTGGAAGTTACTTGTCCTTCCAAAAGAACTTAGGATAAAGCATATTATTCACATTCTTTTTGTAATAATATTAAAATATTATTCCCAAGACTTAAGCCCTTAGGCTTAGCCCCTAGGCTCAACACTTAGCCCCTCTTCCCACCTTCCAGCCCCTAATCCCTTTCCCACTCTGTGGAAGCTTAGTCCCCCATCACTCATTCATCGTGGTCGGTCTACATGTGGTGGTGTTTATATTTTATTAATAATGTGCATAGATACATGTACAAAATCAGGCTCTTGGTCTTTAACACTTAGGCTCTCTAGCCTAATAATCACATAAGCCCACCAGCTTATATTAAATTGGCTCACCAGCCTATATAAAAAAAAACATAATTACAATTCATTTCATAAACATGATTTACAATGGGGCTCAGCCTTGGGGACATTACAATCCCCCTCCCCTTACTTCTGCAGTGTCCTCAGTGCAACTTTACACTGTTTCTGTAAGATTTTCAAAATTTTCAAAAAGATGCGGGTACTCTACCTGCATAGCATCTTCATGCTCCCATGTCGTGTCCTGAGGATCATACCAAGTCCACTGGACCTTTACAAGCCCTATAGATCAATTCCGGAGCTGTTTGTTTTTCCTGTCCAATATGCACACAGGATGCACTTGCAGGACACCTTCTGGCTCCACATGAACCACATTCCAATCAATAACATGATTAGCATAAAGTATATATTTCTTAAGCAATGAAATAGGAAACACATTATGTACAATCATAGATGAAGGTAATGCAAGCTTATATGCAACTGGCCCAATCCTTTCCAGGATTTCAAATGGCCCACAAAATATGGCTGCCAACTTGGCACAACTTCCCAGCTTCAGGGAACTCCTGTTAGTTTTCACTTTCAGGAAAACATGATCACCCACTTTGAATTCTCTGTGGGTTATGTTCTTATCAACATAACTTTTCTGCCTATCCTGGGAAGCTTTCAAATTCTGCTTAATTTTTATCATTTGGTCCTCCATCTCCTTGAGAAACTCTGGCCCAACTACTGCTCTGTCAGCTGGATTGTCCCAGCTTACTGGAGTGTTGCACTTTCTTCCATAAAGTGCTTCAAATGGGCTCATCTTCAACGATGCATGATACCCATTATTGTAACTGAATTCTACCAAATGCAGGTAGTCTTCCCATCTTGATGGTTTGTCCATCACATACATTCTCAGCATGTTTTCTATTACTCTATTCACCCTCTCTGTCTGTCCATCAGACTTTGGATGATACACTGTACTAAAATTCAGATTTGTTCTCAATCCTTTGAACAGTCCTTTCCAGAAATTTGAGGTGAATTTTGGGTCCCTATCAGACACAATCATTTTAGGAATTCCGTGCAAGTGTGCCACTTCTTTTAAGAAGATATCAACAACATCTGCTTCCTTGTGAGTGGTTTTCAGTGGAATAAAATGGGCAACTTTTGTAATCTTGTCCACCAAAACCACGATCGAATCATTCTACTTTCTTGTTCTAGGAAATCTTGTAATAAAATCCATGGTCACCACTTCCCACTTCCACTCAGGAATGGGTAAAGGCTACAGAAACCCTGCTGGGTGCCTATGCTCAGCCTTAACTTTCTGGAACTCCATACATCTGGCGATGTATTCAATGATCTCTCTCTTCATACCCAGCCAAAAGTAATGGCTTTTGACTTCTGGCACAGTCTTCTGATATCCAGGGTGTCCAACATAAGTTACGTTATGCATTTCTTTTAGAATCGCAAGTTTCAATTCCTGGACATTAGGTATATACACTTTGTCTTTATACAGAAGTAATCCATCAACTTCCAAGGTGAAACTTTCCCTTTTTTGTGGCCTTTCACTCTATTGTAGCTTTTCTACCAAATCTCTGTACCGCAAATCTGCATTTGCAGCTTCCAAAAGTCTATCCTTAATATCAGTCATGTACATGCTAATGGTTGTAGCATGCAATTCATGCACTTTTCTGTTGAGTGCATCAGCCACCTTATTTTCCTTCCCTTTGATATGTTTGATATCAAAGTCGTATTCACACAGAAACTCCAGCCACCTACTTTGTCTAGCATTTAAAGTCGGCTGATCAAACAAATATTTCAGACCGTTGTGAACTGTTCTCAATTCGAATCTCCTTCCCATGAGGTAATGTCTCCATTTCCTTAGAGCATGGACGATTGTTGCCAACTCCAAATCATGAGTGGCATAATTCTTTTCATGCTCTTTCAGCTTCCTGGACTCATAACAGATTACAAATCCATCTTAGCTAAGAACTCCTCCCAACCCTTCCTTACATGCATCTATTCACACCACAAAATCCATATTTGGATCTACAATCCTCAAGATTGGAGCACTGGTTAATAGCTTCTTCAATCGCTGGAAACTGTTCTCACACTCTTCAGTCCACTGGAACTTTTTCTCCTTCCTTTGAAAGGAAGTGATAGGATGATCTAACTTTGAGAACCTTGCTATAAATCTTCTATAATAGCCCGCTAGACCCATCAAGGATCTAACTTCTGCCACATTCCTTTGTGCTGACCATTCTCGGATGGCCTCAACCTTCTCAGTATCCATAATGATCCCTTCTTCTCAAATAATGTGCCCCAAGTAATGGATCTGCCTTCGGTAAAATGAGCATTTGCTCAATTTGGCATATAGTTGGTGTCCTCTCAACACTTGCAACACCAGTCTCAGGTGTTGTTCATGCTCTTCCTATGACTTGAAATACAACAAGATGTCATCTAGGAAGACTATGACAAACTTGTCTAAATAGTCCCTAAATACACCATTCATCAAGCACATAAAAACAACAGGTGCGTTTGATAGTCCAAACAACACCACTGTGAACTCATAATGACTGTACCTTGTTCTAAAGGTGGTCTTTCTAATGTCCTCATCCTTTATTCTTACCTGGTGATATATTGATCTAAGATCTATCTTTGAAAATATTTTTGCACCCTTCAACTGATCGAAAAGATCATCGATCCTTGGAAGAGGATATTTGTTCTTGACAGTTACCTTGCTCAACTGCCGGAAATCAATGCACAACCTCAATGTCCCATCCTTTTTCTTCACGAACAGGATTGGGGCACCCTAAGGTGACACGCCGGGGTGAATGTACCCCTTCTTTAGAAGCTCTTCAAGCTGCAATTGCAACTCTTTCAGCTATGGCGTACTCATTCTATATGGAGCTTTCAACACTGGAGTTGCTTCAGGCATCAAATTTATAGAAAAATCGATGTCTCTATTCAAAGGTAGTCTAGGTACCTCCTGAAATACGTCTTTGAACTCTGTGAGTACCTCATGGTATTCAATCCTTGAGACTTTATCTCTGGATTCTTCCTCCACACGGGCTGCAAATAATTGACAGCCTTTTCTGTAGCACTTCTTCAGCTGCATGGCTGAGATTTCTCTAACATCCACAGCTCTAAGAATCCCTTGGACTATTTTCCAATTCCCCTCCTCATCCAGGCATGTAAACCTCTTGTTACGATAGTCTAGGAGGGCACGGTGCTGGTCCAACCAGTCCATTCCAATTAAACAGTCATAAAATCCTAAAGGCATAATATTCAATTTAGCCTTTGTGCTCAGTCCTTTCATGTCCACAAGACAGGACTTCACCAACTCAGTGACTTTCCTCTTGGTTCCTGTAGCCAACTGCACTAACCAAGACTTTTCATGTTTGCTTCTTGATAAATGGAAACTTTACACCACCCTAGGATCTACATAACTATGGCTATCCCCTGAATCGATTAAAATACTAAATGGTCGATTCCTAATCATACCTTCCACTTCAATCATGTGCGATTGAAATTTTGCTTGCTTGTTGTCCAGGGTTGAGTAGATCCTTGGCATTTTGCTGCCCATATCCTCCATTGTTTCATCTTGTTGAACCTTGTGGACGGTTCTTGCTTTATCTTTTCCGTGGGGGCAGTCTCGGTACCTATGGTTTCCTTTACAGCCCCAACACTCCATAGGTGGCGGTCTGGGCATTTCTTCATCCACTTCAGCCTTCCTGGGCTCCCTAAAGGATGGTTGTCCCTGAGGACTATTTCTGAAAAAGGGAGGCTTGTTTCCCTTCAGCCTCTGCTCTTTCCTGAACTTCTTCTGATCATCCCAAGCCTTCTGAAAAGTAGGCCCTTCTCTTTGTTGTTCATACAAGCATTTTTCCCTTCTTATTGTTTCTTCCATAGTCTTGGGATCATCATACTAGATTTTGTCACTAATGGAAGGTGGCAGTCCACTTAGATATCTCTGACTCTTGACAGCCTCATCTTTGATGAATGGAACATACTTCAGTAGTTCCAAAAACCTTCGTTCGTATTCATCGATGGTCATGCTGCCCAACTTGATTTTGAAGAACTCCTTCATCTTCCTGTCATAATATCTTTTGGTCAAGTATTTATTCTCGAAATACCTCTTGAAATCCTTCTAGGTGATATCTTTCTCCCTAATGTGTTGCACCTGCACAAACTAATCCCACCACATGGATGATTTTCCTTTCAATTGATACATCGCAATTCTTCCTTCTGCATGAGGGGAATAATATTGCAATTGGAAATATTTTCTCATGCCAAGCAACCATGTTTCAACATCTTCCTCATTCTTATGTTCTCCATCAAATGTAGGAGGCTTAATCTTCTTCATCTCCCCTTTCAATTCATCCATCCTAGATCTCCTGTGCTTTTTGGTAGGATATGGGCTTGAACTACTGTGTGCTTCCTTACCGGAATTCTTTGGGGAGCGACGATGATGCATGCTACCACTCCTCAATCTTCTTCTCCTCTCAGGGGTACTGACACTTCTTGATCTTCTTTTCCTCTCAGGGGTTCTGTGACTCTCTGTATTACCTGAGCCACTCCCCTTCTCCAATTTCCTTTATATCCATTCTAGGCTCTTCAACATATTTAAGTTGAATTCACCCTGTCGATCCCTGACCCTCATGAGATTTTGGCTATCATCTCAGTGAAACTAGGCATCTTTCTGCAATCTTTCAATGAGTTTCATCATATGTCCTTCCTTATCCATCTCTTTTCCATGGCCATTAGAGTTTGATCCTTCGATTCCCAAGTTGGCATCCCTTCCTACCCTTTCATCCTCTATTTCGGAGGCAATCTACACCTCTTCCACTTCCATCCTCGGCATTGTTTTTTGGTTGTCCTGACACTCGTTGAACTCTGCACACATAATGTGCAGTAAACTGGAGTTTGTCAGGACTTATCCCTTAATAAAAACCAAAACAGTCATTAACCAATGTGAATAATAAAAAATTTCAAATTCACTAAGTTTTTTGAACTCTGTTTGGCTCTGCAAATTTTCGAGACTTCGGTTTTCGGGTTTTTGTCCATGAGGATCCAACTGTTAAATCCTTGAAAGTTCTTATGTCCTTCAAAAATTTCAGGATTTCGGAACTTCGGGGTTTCGGGTTTCAGGTTTTTTGGTCCCTGGAGGTTCTCGCACTCGCTTCCCTCTTCAACTCCCAACTCCCAAACTTCCAACCTCTCTTCCCCTGGGGCCACAACACAACTGTCACCAACCCCGCTGGTGTGTGGTACATTCAGGAGGGTCCATGTCACCTTCGACGACATCATCGGGTCCCACCATTCTCGCTTGTCTTCTCAACTCACTGGCACGTCGTGCACACCATGTGTCCACGTCCATTCCAAGGCAATCTAATGGTTAGACTTCTATCAGATCTACGGCGCAGATCTTTTCGGCGTTTCGAGGTTTCGACATCGGGAGTTCATGCATCCCCACATCTCGAACTTTCGTTTTCCGAAATTCCAAAATTACTGTCTACTCTTCCACTTGATCCAACGGTCAAGTTCCTCTCTTACGATCTATGGTGTAGATCATTTTGAAATTTTGGGTTTCACTATTTCACGACTTGCGAAAACAAGGTTCTTCCTTTTTGGTTTCTCGGGTGCCGAAATGCCGTCTGGCAGCCACGTGTTCCCCCCGATGGACGGTCCCTACGAATTCAGGATTTTACGTATCACGATTTCCACGTTCCTGTGCAACTCGAAAGGGTTTTTAAGCTCTGCGCACATTTTCCAGATCTGATGATCACGAGGGTTCTCCTTTTCCCCGAATAGATCCTATGGTTCCAACACTTCTGGTGTGGAGTCCTCTCTCCCTATGGCTAGATTCCACCCCGGCTACAGTTTCATAACACCGCTACACCTCCTGACGTTGGTAACACAGCCAAGTAACTCCTTGACACTCAGGAGCATTCAAACGTTTGAAATTGGTCATCCAGACACAATTTCTCTTCAAATCCTCGGTCCAAATACCACTCAATTGGCCCATCTAGGCTCAGCGTCGAAATCTTGGCTCTAATACCAAACTGTAACGATCTCAACCATCAACCCCATGGTCGGCCAACATTACTACGCGAAATAACAATCTCATACTTAATTCTATATATATTAGAAATGCATTTAAGAAAATTAAACACATTTAAACTCAGAGTAACCATAAGAATTATTGCTATTATAAATAATCAATGGCTTTAACATTAATTAGTATGCAGTGAAGAATACATGATAATATAAATACACAGACATGCAAAAAAGTAATTAAAACATCATCTGGTACTTAAATTTGAAACGGTGGTAATTCCACCAACCAGGTGCATGCCTTCCATGAACCTCCCAGCCTTAGACCACATTTCTCATCCATCTCAGCAGTGGGTCACCCTGAGCTGGGAATAAGCTCCACCCCCAAGGCAAGGAATCCTAGGCTAGGCTAAGGTTACAGGGAAAACACACAGTCACAAGGAAGGAATTTTCTCCCAGGAACCACTCATACTCACAGCCACAGACTCTCCTTCCCCACATGCCTGTTCCACCCCAGAAGTATACACCTTCTCTGTCACCTAGATAGTCCTTCGGCTACTAACCTCCCTTGCCTTGGGTTTTAGCAACAGGTCGGACCGGAAGTCTTTGAGCTCTGTGGCAGCTACAGGGTTCTTCCAGGAGTTCTCTCCTTCCTCTGTGCACTCTCTCACCTCAAGAGAGTCGCTCACAGGACAAGCAACCTGTTCTTCCAACTTCAATAACCTCTCTCACCTAGAGAGAGTGTTGTACAAACTGGCCAATAAGCCACATGCAGTCCAGCACTGCATGACCACAACAACCAACATGGAAAACAAGCATGGGCTTTCCAAACATTCTCAGCAATGAGAGGATGGTCTCATGGTTATGGATTTGGGACAAAGACTCCACACACATGCTAGATCTACTCAAATAGAGGATGCATCGGCTTTTCCAGAAATCAACACAGGCTATCCCCAAAATCAACACACAGACTTCTCTCCCCCCGGTTTCAGAATGGCACGAGGTCTCTCCCTGAAGTCGAACAGGTTCACGCCAAGGCAGTCGAGGGTCGAATGGTTGAGGAACCCCCAACACAATTGATCTTGGATGCTTTATTTGCATGTGCCTGGGTTGACACTTGTCACCCATGCAACTATGTGCATTCCATCCCTTTGGAAGTTACTTTTCCTTCCAAAAGAACTTATGATAAAGCATATTTTTCACATTCTTTTTGGAATAATATTAAAATATCATTCCCAAGGATTAAGCCCTTAGGCTTAGCCCCTAGGCTCAACACCTAGCCCCTCTTCCGACCTTCCAGCCCCTAATCCCTTGCCCACTCTATGGAAGCTTAGTCCCCCATCACTCATTCAATGTGGCCGGTATGCACGCGGTGGTGTTTATATTTTATTAATAATGTGCATAGATACATGTACAAAATCAAGCTCTTGGCCTTCAATACTTAGGCTCTTTGGCCTAATAATCACATAAGCCCACCAGCTTATATTAACTTGGCTCACCAGCCTATATAAAAAAAAAACATAATTACAATGCATTTCATAAACATGATTTACAATGGGGATCAACCTTGGGGACATTAAACATTGGGATAGAAACAACTGATCTATTGCCTTGCAAAGTGGCCCCTGTCACATTTTTCACTACAGAAAAACTCCTTGTCGACATTTTTTATTATTGAGAATTTGGGAATTTCGCCACTGTAGAAGCATTCATGGCGGAGTATAACTCTGCAAGAGTTAAAAAAAATTAGGGCCCATCAACACCCTTATTTTTAACCTATTCCATTTCATTACTCTCTTCATTTTGATCAAATTGGTACCCTTCACTTTTAATCCTTTTTTTCTCATGGTTCCACCCCTTTTCGTGACACCCTTATTTGACACCTATCCCATTCGACTCTTCTCTTTTTCCTAATCACCCTAGTAAATCTCATTTTTTGTTGCCCGATTTCCATCCTGACACCTCATACACTACCTAAGCCGCTACCATGCCAACCACCAGAGCCTGAACCCAAGAATGTTGGGATACTAGGTTGTTCTTCTTAGAAACAAAAATTGATTCCATCGCCACTACCATACGAGTCAAAGTCAAAGAGTCCCTCCAAGAAGAATTCTGCATAGCCATCCGTGAATCCATGCATAAATTCATAAAAGGTAAGCATGTATAGCCCAATGCAGAGGACCCTCAACATTCCCATTCTGATCATACTCATTCATCCCACTCTCCTTGGGGTTCTCCACACTCTTGGAATAAGGTGCCCAAAGTTGACATTCATAAATTTGATGGATCCAACCTAGCAAGGTGCGTCTCTGAAATGGAACAATAATTCTCCCTCCATAATATTTGGGATGATGAAACAAAACTCCATGTAAGGGTTTTGTACCTGGATCAAGAACAATGGCAATGGTGGCATTGGCATAAGAAATCTTATCCAAAAATACCCACTTGGAACATGTTCACTAAAGTAGTTTGTGCTCATTTTGATAGGGAGTCACATTTTTTGGGTAGGCTCACCAAGTTGCACTGAACTAAATCAGTCAAATATTTCATCATGGCCTTTGAATAGTTGGATATCAGGACCGAGGGCTTATATGATGCATTTTACCTTGAATTTTTTATCATTGGATTAAAGTAAGCCATCCGGGCTCATGTGAACATGCAACATCCTACTACCTGGTTGCAGTCATGTCAATTAGCAATGAAAATCGAGACCATCCTTCAAGCCCCACCCATGAAGGATCCATTTCTCACCCATCCTCACCTCGGGGCTCACCCATATTTGACACAAACATTGAAGCTCCAAAAGGTATCTCCAGTGGAAATGGTGGAACGTCGCAAGCAAGGAATTTGCTACTATTGTGATGAAAAGTATTCCCCATGGCATAAATGTAGAGAACAAAAGTTCTTCCAAATTGATGCATCAACTTCTTCTCACTATGAAGACATCCCATCAAATGAGGCTCATGACCCATAGGATGCTCAACCAAGTGATTACGTCAAAGCTTCAATTGTAACCCATGTGGAACAAGAGGAACATGTCATATCACTTCATGCACTCTCGGGTATTTCAGCCCCGCAAACACTGAATATCAAGGGCTACATAAAACATAGTCCGGTGGTGGTATTGATTGATAGTGGTAGCACCCATAATTTTATTCAACGCAAGATTGCTGATGAGATCCATTGCTTTGTCCTCCCTATTTATAATTTTCAAATCCTCGTCGCTAATGGTGGTACTATGAAGTGTGGGGGTCGCTATGAGAATGTCAAACTCCAAATGGGTGATTATCATCTGAAAACCCACATGCTCTCTATTTCCATGGGTGGTTGTGATATTGTATTAGGAGTGGAATGGCTTCACACTCCAATGCCAATCACAATGGATTATCAAAAATTATGTATGAGATTCACCCAAGACGCTCACCCCTATACCCTCCAAGGTACCCAAGCAAGCTCTCCTAAAATCATTAGCTCTCACAGAATGGAAAAATTGTTGAAGAAAGGCCACCATGGTGTGATTGCTCAATTTAATGCCATCCAGGTCACTAAATAAGCCTCCCAGGTAGTTCCTTTTAGCCTGCAACTCATATTGGACAAGTACCCCAAGGTATATGAGGTTCCCATAGCCTTACCTACTTCCAGGGGTGAGCATGATCATAACATCCCTCTCTTTCTAGGAAGTCAACCCCCCAATATATGTCCCTACAAAAATACATTTTCTCAAAAAAATGAAATAGAAAAGATGGTACATGAATTAATGGAGGCGGGGGTAATTCGCCCTAGTACCAACACATATTTTTCACCAGTGGTGATGGTATTAAATAAATAAGGTACTTGGTGCATGTGCCCTGATTTTCATTCCCTAAATAAACTGACCATCAAAGTTATGTTTCCCATTCCTTTCATTGATGATCTATTGGATGAACTCCAAGGTGCCTATGTATTCACCAAATTAGACCTTTTCTTAGGCTATCACCAGATCTGGATGAAGGAGGAAGATATTCTGAAGATTTCTTTCAAAACTCATGAAGGACATTATGAATTCCTGGTCGTGCCTTTTGGCCTTTGCAATACCCCATCCACCTTTCAAAGTCTCATGAATAAATTATTGAAAACTTACCTTCAGAATTTTTTCTTGGTTTTATTTGATGACATACTCATTTACAGTCGCACCTAGGATAACCACATTCTTCATGTGGAGAAATTATTTCACTTGTTGCAGGAAAACCAATTGTTTTTCAAAGATACTAAATGTTCATTTAGAGCCAGTGAAGTGAAATACTTGGGACACATTGTCAGTTGTGAAGGGGTAAAAGTGGACCCAAAAAGGATACAAGCTATGAAAGAGTGGTTGTGACCCACGACCTTAAAATGCCTAAGGGGTTTTCTTGGTCTCACAGGATATTACATGAAATTTGTCCACCATTATGGAAAAATTACTAATCCCTTGATCGAACTCCTTAAGAAGAATGCATTTCATTGGACACATGTTGTTGAGCAAGCCTTCACAGAGTTAAAGAAGGCCATGTGCACTACTCTTGTCCTAACAAATTATGACTTCAACAAAACCTTTGTGGTGGAATTAGATGCTTATGGCACTGGTATAGGTGCAGTGCTCACACAATATGGTCGACCTTTGGCCTTTACTAGCCAGGCGTTGAGTGGCTACAATCTAGGAATATCTACATATGAAAAATAAATTATGGCCATTCTCCATGCAGTGCACACATGGTGGCCATATCTCTTGGGATGTCATTTTCAAATCAAAATAGATCACCATAGTCTGAAATATTTTTTGGAGCAACGAATATCCTCCTAGAACAAAATAAGTGGTTGACCAAAATGTTGGGTTATCATAATGAAATCATATACAAAAAGGGAAAACATAATATTGTAGTTTATTCATTGTCAAGACAACATGAGGCGGATGACCCCCTCTTTTCCTTATCCTTATTGATCCCTAATTTGATTGAAGAAGTACGCCAAGAGTGGCTAACACACCCAACTATCTCCAAGTTAATTCAGCGCCTTCAGGAGGACCCTAATCCTCCCATCAGCTACCCTTGGAAGGAAAATATTTTAATATATAAGGATCACCTGGTTCTATCACCCTATTCAACACTCAAGAAGAGGTTGTTAAATGAGTTGCACTTATCAGCAATTGCGGGTCACTCGGGGTTCCAAAAGACTTATTCTTGTGCTCGTCGTTCTTTTTTCTGAGAAAGCATGAAGAAGGATATACTTCACTTTTTCACATAATGTGTGGTGTTCCAACGTAATAAAGGTGAAAATATCAAGTCTCTAGGTGCCCTACAACCGCTTCCCATTCCATCTTCTATGTGGACAAAAATCTCCATGGATTTTATAGTGGACCTTCCTAAAGTTGGGAACAATTCCATCATCATGGTAGTGGTTGATCACCTCTCCAAGTATGCTCATTTTTGTGCATTACCACACCCTTCCACACTGGCACTAGTAGCACAAGTTTTCCTTGATCATATTTCCAGGTGACATGGTGTTGGGGTCCTATAATCATAGGTAACTTGTTTCTTCAACTGCCTATTTGGTGTTTCCCCCTGTGATTAAGACATCTGTCTTGTTGGACTCGGTTGATTTTGTTTCTCCCTCCACCTGTTTCGTTCGATCCTTAATCACCCTACTCGATCCCTCATCACCTTGTTGCACCCTTCATTCCCTCATCCTTCACTCTTCACCCCTCCGCCATTTTCTTCCCTACATTGCAATAAACAAGCTTAGGATAAAAACATTAGGTTAGTAGTTAGATTAGACTTATTTTTTTTTTTTTTT
>ML785126.1:35693-46316 GCA_009831015.1 Picea engelmannii | reverse complement strand
CCCCCCCTTCCAGTACTACTTACCACTTCGGGGGTCTGGAAACCACCTTTCCCCCTGCAAAACCGCTCACCCAAAAAACTCAAAACTGCGATTTTTCTAGCTTCAACTAGTCGACATCCAGGAAGGATTCCAGGCAGACGGTAAGGAATTTTGAAAAACCGAGAGGTTTTTTTCCATAACGGGATGAAGAAAAAAAATGTGTCTCAGTTTTTGCACAGGGGACACCAGTTGGGAGAATCGAAGCCATATTTCAACCCACTTTTTCAGGTTTCCGGTTTTTCCTGTTTTAGTCCTGATTTTGCGGTAGCTGTTTCGGCGAGATGGAGACGAAATTGGAGAAAACAAAGGAGGTTTTTTTCTGTAACATGCTCATCTACAATAAACTCCTCCATAGTTTACACAGGTATCACCATTAAAGAGAAACAAATGTTTGAGTTGACCCGTTTTTTGCAAAAATTTGGTCCGTCTTTCATGGCAAACAGTTCCAGATTTTTGGGCATTTGTTGTTATTTTTGGCCGAAGTGGTTGAATCTAACCTCCTAATCTCAAGGGGTGATATCTCCTATTTATTCATGTAATTTTAATGTAAAAGGGTTGATTCTTGCACCCAGGAAAGTTATTCTCTGTAATATTTTTCAAATTCAGCAGTAATACAAAGGAATTGATTCACAGGGTTCTTGCGTCTGGATATTAGTGATGTTATTCTTTCTATGTTAATGTTTTCTTACTTTGTTGCCACTTTGTTTCATAATTCTAATTGTTAAAAGGAAGTTTAAGAACGGAATTTACCTCGTGTACTCTGTATCTGGCCTTTTATCAATCTGCATGTTATTCTTCTGATTTTAAGTTAAAGAAATTTTTTAAGGTTTCTTTACTTAAATTAACCTTTCACTTGTTCTATCTTTCCATCACATTTAATTTTAAATCGATCTAGTATCTTGACTATCTTGCCCTGTGAAGAAGCCTTTTAAAAATTTGTTTATCTGACCTTAAGTTTTGACACAGACCCCATAGCCCAATGGGATTCTAAAGTAGTCCTTCAGCCAAACACCTCAACTCAAAAACAAATCTTGTTCTGCATAACTAGCCTAAGATCCAGGTTCAAAGAAAGTTATATCAGACAGAGAGATCCCTATATGAGTATTGGAGGGCTAGATCCAAGACTCAAAGTGGTTTTGATGTTACCTCTGTGACTGTCTCCACATCCTTGGGAAAATTACAGGGTGCTGACACATGGCATGCCCACCTCTCTTATATATGATCATGACCCAACTTTCATCAGCATATTTTGGCAAGATTTGTTTAAATTGCAGGGAACCCAACTGAACATGATCACAACCTATCACCCCCAGTCTGAAGGCCAAATGGAACTGGTCAACAAATGTTTGGAAACCTACTTGTGGTGTTTTGATTCAGAAAAACAACACCAGTGGGTGCAATGGATCCCCTTGGTAGAATGGCGGTACAATACTTCCTATCATACGACCACTAAAATGACACTATATGAAGTAGTGTATGCCCAATGCCCACCTATAGTCACTACCTATCTTCCAGGAAAATCAAACGTCCAATCTATTGATTCAATGTTGCAAGGTCGCACAACCACCCTAGCGGCTCTGAATAAACTCCACATGGCCCAAAATCACATGAATCAACAGGCGGACCAACATCATTCAGAAAGGGGTTTTTAGGAAGGTGATCAAGTGTTTCTCCAACTCCAACCTTACAAGAAAACATCTCTCAAAGTTCAAGGACATCACAAGTTGGTACCCAAATTTTATGGGCCCTACCGGATCATCAAGCATATTGGTTCAGTGGCCTACAAATTGACCCTTCCTTCTACTTCGAGAATCCATCCGGTGTTCCATTTTCCTTGTCTGAAGAAAGTGGTGGGACAACATTATAGGGTCCAAACCATCCTTCCAAAATTAGATGAAGAAAGCTCCCTTTGGCTCCAACCAGAAGCAGACCTCAATCACCGTGAACGTCGACTATGTCGAAAAACTATCAAGGAAGTGTTGATCAAGTGGAAGGACATGTCACCAGAGGATGTGACCTTGGAACCAATGGCCATACTCTAGCAGTTTCCACACCTGCAACCTTGAGGAGAAGGTTGTTTTTAAAGGGGGAGGACATGTTAGGATCCGATCCTAACCCTTCTCCATGGATCATTAGTTAGTAGGATATGTTTTATATGTAATAAAGGCCAAAATTAGTTAACAAGGCCTAATAAATAAAGGAGAATATGTCAATGTAAGAAGACCTAATAGAAGCTTTCGCTTCTAGAAAGATCTTCCTCTAGAAGTTTCCTTAGAAGTTAGAATTAGTATAAATAAGAGTAGGAGGCATTGGATATTGTGTCTTGGAGATTATTGTAATAAAGCTCTTCTTTGTTAGAGGTTTCCCCCTCGAAGAGGCAAGTCAACATTGCTATCATTAATCAAGGTGCTCTTTCTAGTGTTATTCTGGTATTATTCTGGTATTGTTATGAATATATCATTGTTGTTATGTCATTGCTTGCTAAATATTTTTATTCTGCATGTTATATTATATCTGGAATATTGCACCAAATCTATCATCTTGAATCCTTTCTTCAACTCTTTCTTTATGGATGCAATGTAGTTCTCATTGTTTCCTGTTATGAACAAATCATCTACATATACTACAATATATAAAACACTTTTTCCAAATTTCTTGAAAAACAAAGTTGCATTGTCAAGATTGAAATGCTTGAAATGTAATTTTAGAAGATGCTCGGTTAAATTTTCATACCATGATCGCGATGCTTGTTTCAAGCCATACAAGTATTTGATGAGCTTTCATACCTTATGTTCTTCTCCCTTCGCAACAAATCCTTCTGGTTGAGATATGAACACATTCTCTTTTAAGTCTCCATTCAAGAAAACAATATTCACATTCATTTGATGAATTTTCCATCCATTTTGTGCTTCCATGGAAAATAGAGTGTAGATGGTAGCCTATTTTGCTGTGGGGGAAAAAGTCTCCTAATAATTAACACCTTCTTTTTGTGTGAATCATTTTTCTACAAGACTTGCTTTGTGATTTTCAAGTGAGCCATCTAATCTGTAATTTTTCTTGAATGCACACTTGCAGCCAATCGGTTTGGTTTCATATGGAGGGTTCACTAACTTCCATGTCCCATTTTTTATGAGAGAATCATATTCTTATGCATGGCTTCTTTCCATTCATCATGAGAAGTGTCTTATTTCAATGAAGTTGGTTCAAGTTTAGTAGATAAATTCAAGTCACAATCATATGAAACACCCATATCATCTACATCACCCAAGTTTGAATTATCTACATTACCTCCATGTTGTTTTGAGTACATTTTGGTTCATGTTTTTCCAACCTCATCGGGATGAACACTTTCAATTTTTTTAGTGAGCCATTTTGGTGGACCTTTTTGAGATGGTCCAAGTTGTTTGGTTGATTGAGATGGTGTTGATTTCTCATCAAGCCTCATCTTTTCAATCTTCTCGATCACATCATCCAATTGAACTTCAGGTTCTGATGAACTGGTAGGAACTTCTTCATGAGGGGAATATGGTGCTTCATAAGGAGATTCTAGAGATTGACCCATGATAGGGATGTCCCCTTCAATATGCAGAATCATATCATCAAATTCATGATATGTATTTACACTATTGAATCTATCGAGATCATCAAGCTACCTCTCAATAGTTTCATCTTTCTTGGTGGATTCAAGAAAGATCACATCTCTGGAAAGGAAAAAGTTATTGTTTGTCTCATTGTAAAGACGATACCCCTTGGTGGTATTTGAGTACCCCAATAATATTCACTTATGATTCCTTGCATCAAGCTTGCTTATTTTCTCCTTAGGAATCAAGGCATAGCGGGTGGAACCAAATACCTTGAGATGACTCACCGAAGGAATGTGGCCATACCATATTTCATATGGAGTTTTGTTTCTAAGAGCATGATATGGACACCTGTATTTGACATAAACTGCACATAGAATTAAATCAACCCAAAACATCAATTTAACATTCTTGAAAAACATTATGGAACGAACCATATTTAGGAGTGTTCTATTCATGATATCCCATCAAACCACAAAAGCCATCTTCTTTTCTGATCATTAAAACCATGTTTTCAGAATCCTTCCTTGTCTCAACTTTTCCACCAAACATATGAACATAATGGCCTTGTAATCTGATGTGCACAAGGGACAACAAGCTTCTTTATAGATCAGGAAGATAGAGTACATTATGCAGAAGAAAATATGGAAGTCCAGGAAACTTAAGCCCGATGGTACCCATTCCTGAAGGTTTGAGAGTGGACTTGTCTGCAAAATACACTATGCCATCTACATTCTCATTGAAATGTTTCTTCGAAATGTCATGTGAGAGGTTGTGCCTGTGTCAAGAAGCCATGAATCTCCCCAATAAGAAAATGAAGTATTAAATAGATATTTAGTTACTTCTATATTGCAATAGAGTAAAATCATGAAACTGGGTAACACTTTTGTGAGAATCGGGTCTCCAAAATTCCTCGTGACATTTTTTCGGCCAAACTCTTTTTTCTTTCGGCCGAAAGATAGGATTTTTCAGCTGAAACATTCTTCGGCTGAAAGTTTGCACGTTAAATCGAGCAACGCCCTGACGGTGCCCTTGATAGTCGTGTACAATATTTTTCGGATGATTGTTTTTCCTGCGGTAAGCATATTTCGACCGAAAGACTTTTCGGCCGAAAGGTTTGTTTTTAGAATCCGTTAAAAATAAACCTTTTGGCCGAACAAAAATACTTTTCGGCTGAAATATTATTTCGGCCTAAAACTAAAAATTGGGACTGTATTCAGAAACCAGAGAATTCCTCTAAGCTTACATGAACTTTGGGGGTTGTGGACTCCTACAAATACACAAAATTTGGTTTCAAAAATGACACTAGCATTTCAAAAATTGAATCTACTTTCAATTCCTATAATTTGTTTTCATTTTCTTTATTTTTATCTAATTTTATTTAATTTAAAAAAAAAAACACTGCATCATATTTTCAGTAGACATTATGATTCGGTGAAATGAAATATCCGTATCTATAAAAATATACAGTGAAAAATTTAGAAAAAAATATATTCGTTTTAAGTAAAAATTAGGATAGATACATGGTGTAGAAAAACATATGTTTAAAATTTGCAACTTTTTCAGCTTGGTCAACTTCAAAAAATTCTAGAAATTATAATATTCATCCCTTACATTCAAAATTTTAGTCATAATAAAATAGACTCTCTATAGATTGTTTCAGTATATTTCATTTCTTAAAAACATAAGTTTAATAATAGATACATTGTTGTTGAAAAAAGTTAATCATTATCATTCCTTTCATGTTTAAAGAATATATTGTTAAACAATTGTCAAATTGACATATCAAATCGTGATAAAAAAAATAAAAAAATAGTCATTGGAAAGATAACAAAATTCTTCACAAGTTTTGTTTTTACTGTAAAGTGAAATTCTAAATTAAAAAAATACTTTTGTATGCCGGAAGTTGAAGAACTTGTGAAAATACGGTTTTTTTCTCATAAAACAAGCAAAAGTGTAACCCATCTTCATGATTTCACCCAATATGAAACAACATAATGAATGAGTGCTTTACCTTTGAGTGATTCTGAAGTTTTACCTCTATCTTCTTTATAACTTTATATTTCTTCTTTAATCTTCTGCCATGTAATTCTGCAGTCAGTGGTTTCATGCGCCCCATTCATTCTGCAATGGATACAATGAAGATCATATTGTTTGCACGGATTATGCCAACACCCTTGCCTCTGACCTTCTTCTTTCTATGTCTTCTCTTATTGCCTCTATGTACTGGAGTACTGAAAACAGATGGAAGAGAATGAATTAACTTATGTTGTCTTCACACACTCATTAGCAAATGAAAAATAAAGTTGGTCCAACAAAAATATAGAACTGTCTTGTTGCACTCAGAATGGTTATGTCATGCTACTGCACCATTATGTCATGCTATGTCATGCTAATGCATCATACTTCAAGGCCACCTGGGTGCACTTCACACATGCAGAGCACTTGCTTTCCAATTTTCAATGGAATAAATTGTCTCAAACAACTCTTAATATCAATGAGGGAGACAAATTTGGGTTGCATGTATGTGAAAAATCATCAACATGTGTTGGATTTGATGGGAATTTTCCGCCTCCCAAGCTTTCATGATTCCAGTCAAGTCAAGAGACCGAAAACCATATTGTTAGAATGGTATCGCAGATTTTTTGGCCGACTGGTATTACCTCGACCTCATTAGTATCGACCTCATGGGATATGAACCCTAATTTTGGGGTTCCTCAAAGAGATATAGTGTGCAATGGAACAGGAACGAACTACACCAGAGGTGCGTGAAAGAGACCGAGGCGTGTAGTGAAATGAGTTTGATTACCCACGAATGCAACTGAAGGGAAATCACAGCTTTGTTTATTTCGAATGGAGAGTGAGAAAGGTTGGTAAGTAAAAGGGGAAGGCGAGGTAAAGTATGAGGATATCATCGAGAATGGATATAATATTGAATGGATATTCAGCAGTGAATGTATACTCTGACAAATTCGATGAAGCTACCACCAATTTCTCTCAGGCCATCAAGCTCGCCTTCGAGGCACCTGTGCCTTTCCTCAAATATGCCATAGCATACAAGTTTGAATGAGGGTCGTGAGTGAACATAGTCAGGTGGGACGTGCGCTAATTAGGTTTAGGTTTAGGGTTCATGTATTCAAGTGAGGAATGCAAACTGGAAGGAATTTCGGATTGAAATGCAGACTGAAATGACTAGAGCGCAAACTAGCATACTGGAATGACCAGAACGCAAACTAGGGTATTCCAACTGATTGGAAAACGCCATGGCAGGGGATCTACTCATGGAGTTAGTGGCGGTGGATTCGATAACATTGTCAAGCCAGGAGTGAAAAGAAATGTAACTCCACACTTTGATGTTTTTTTGGATAAGTAAATGATTCTTGGTCTTTCTCAATCAGTGATCATTCTTATCACCTATAAATCTTTATATTTGCATTACAGTTACAAGTAATGCAATCACAGATGATTACTTGTCCAACACCTTTTTTAAAGTTCCATAAACAAATTATAGTATAAGTGAACGTTAATCTTCTTCATCATCTATATCACAATACAAATATGATAATTTAAAGTATAAAACCTAGGTTTTGGAAGAAATATGATAATTTAAAGTATAAAACCTAGGTTTTGGAAGAAAGGTTTATAAGTAGAAACCTCATCAATCATATCAATGTGTTTTGTGTTAAGCATTAGTTAGCTTTGTGTATAGTTCAATTTTTAATAAATTTTTGTTACATCAAATTGTGCTAAGCATTAGTTAGCTTAGTGTGTGTTTTGTGTTAAGCATTAGTTAGCCTTGTATATAATTCAATTTTTAATAATTTTTTGTTACATTAAATTGTGTTAAGCATTAGTTAGCTTAGTGTATAGTTCAATTTGTAATAAGTTTATGTTACATTAAATTTTATAAAAAAAAATATCTAGCAATATTATTTAATGGTAAAGATTAATATTGTAAGTGTGTTAAAGAATAGAGAACTTTTTTGGGTAAAGATTAATATCATGAGTAGTTTAAAGAATATAGAAATTAGTTATATGAGTTTATTTTTTAATAAAATTTTATTACAATTTATTATTTTTTAAAATTTTAATGATTTTTTTTAAATGAGTTTAAATTCATTTTATTCTAGAATTTATTAAGAGTTGGGAGGAATCAAATCTCTTAAAGTGTAAACATTTCTTCAAGTTTTGCATTTTAAAAGAGATTTGCACCTAGAGAGATTTGATCCTTCTTGGCATTTAATAGATTTGGGGTTAAGATGGATCTGGACTCCATTTTTTATTTTTTAATGTCATGTATGTTTGTGACAATATCTCCTCCACATTGGGTTGTAGAGCACCTCTCGACACAAAAACCATCCTAGATCCTTCTTAACCCCAGATTTATCATGTGTCAAGATGGATCAAATCTCTCGAAGTGCAAACCTTTCTTCGAGTTTTGTACTCTAAAAGAGGTTTTCACCTCCCGATGTTTGAAGTCTCTCTATGCTTGATAGATCTGGTTCTAGATTGGTTGTATTATTGATACACATGTGTGTGTAGGAGGGCAAACCTTTCTTCAAGTTTTGTACTCTAAACGAAGTTTTTACATCGCTAGATTTGATCCCTCTCAATGCCTGATAAATATGGGTCTATATTGATTGTATTCTTAATATATGTGTATGTAAAGGGTGTGTGCAATGGAACCTATTTATTACTCATTTATTATTATCATGTTTTCCATGCTTATCCACACAATAAAGTTTTTTATCAAAAATTTGATCAATTTAAATAACAAATAATTTAGAAAATAATTGAATTTATTTAAAATGTAAAATGAAGAATTAAAAAGAAAAATATGCATATAAAATCCTTCTTAATTATTAATTAACCAACCTACTTAACAATTAATTAATTATCCTTTTCATATAAATATGAAAATATAAATCAAAATTTTAATATTATAACATAAAATATTAAAATGTGAAACGTAGAATTAGGAAGAAAAACATGCATATAAAAACCTTCTTAACAATTAATTAATTATCTTTTATCACATCTTTGTGTTTGTGTCATTTAGTTTATTCAATGCATATGCCAATTTGTAATTAGTTTGTACACGCATCGCTAATTTTTTATCAGGAAAATTTTAAGCCATACGACAATTCAGAATTTTAGCCAACGAAATTCTAAAATTCAAATTGACTCGGTGGATATGATTACCGATTCTTAAGGGTTCATCCATACGACAATTCAGAATTTTTCGTACAACGAAATTCTAAAATCGAAATTGACTCAGTGGCTATGATTACCGATTTTTAAGGGTTTTGTAACATGACAACCATTTTTTTTTGGAATAAAGCTTTTCTTCGCTCCTTCCCTTGCCTTTGCCAGGAAGTCCGGGATCCACGAGAAAGGCATCATGCCCATCAATCAATCACCCGTCAATCATAGACTGCAGAGTCCTCGGGCAAAACGTCAAGCTTCGCTCTACCATTTTCCCATAGAGTGCGGATTCTTCCAACAAATCTCCTCTCCCATGATTGATTGATTTTAATGATGTTCCTGACGATTAAACTGAGGCTGAACAGTTTAAGTGACCAAGAATCAAGAGAATAATAGCTTAACTCATCTTTCCAATGTCGGATTTTTGGTGTGAATCTTGATTATAAGATTAGAAATTTGGTTGATTGTATCGTTGTATAATAACTGGTGCATGTTGTTGAATTTTAAGTTGTTTTTATATTGATTGTTAATATTTTTGTAAGCTGTACATTTCATGATAAAGCATTGTAACTCGGTCTCCACCATACTTTTATTGCAGAATATGCAAATTCTTTTCTCTCAAATATTCTTGAGTACCCTCCACTTACAAAAGTTATGTGAACCTATCCTCACTATGCAACTAACAATCTTGCTTTTTCTTTAATCACTACCCTTAAATATGTTTTCTTTCAATCAATTATCATAATTTGGTTTAAACCCAGCAACGTTTGTCCTTCAACTGTAACGTTAACCCCGTCATCCATCGACTTTCTGCCCATCATCCCATGCCATGCATTTCCTTGATCTATATGTCATGCATTGCAGATCATGGCTAACAGTCGAGGAACGCTTGATGGATGGCCATTATGCCTCTTTGAGGATGCCGGATTCCCCGCGAATACAGTAGAGCTTAGCCCACAGCCCACCGTCAAGGACGGAAAAATTCCACACGAATAGCGTAGTCCATAAAACTCCTTCAATGATTGTTATTTGCTCTGTCATGTTATTACTTGAGAAAAAGAGTGAGTGTGAGCAATGGTGCAGAGATACAAGTCTGGCAGAGGAATGGACCGTCATGTGTTGTTACGGCTGCTGCTGCGCATTAGCTTGCTGCTTTTGTTCGCGTCTTGCACTCTCCCTGCCCGCTTACAACGGAAATCCTACTCCTTCCCCTCCCTCACCCCCTACGATTACATAACAATCGGACAACCCTTCCAGTCTTCCGTTGTAATCCCCTCCCTCTACGATTACATACCAACTGGACAACCCTCCTCCCCCTCCGTCTCCCTCCTCTCCTCCTCCTCCTCCTCGTGCTCCTGCGGCTCCCAATCATCCGGCTCCGCCTCCTCCTCCTGCTCTTGTTCCTCCTCCGCAAACGAACCACCCGCGTCCCCCTCTTACTCCCCCCAACCTGCTTCTCCCCCTTTCTCCCTCGTTAATGACAAACCACTCGGGGCTTCGCGTGGCGGGCTGAACCTCTTAGAAAAATTAGGAATTGCAATAACTGTGATTGTGGTGTCGCTACTCATTTTGATAGCTGTGTTGAAGGCATTCAAGAAAGCCTCCCACAACGATTTAGGGGCGGGCAGTGTAGACATACGCAGGCACACAGCTGGGCTACCCGCTAACCCTAGTGCGAACGCTTTGGATATGGACATCATAGACATACGCACATACACGATGGAGGAACTGGCCAATGCCACTGACAATTTTACAACTCAGGTTGGACATGGCGTCTCTGGATTTGTGTATCGTGCCA
>ML785126.1:5528-24496 GCA_009831015.1 Picea engelmannii | reverse complement strand
AAACCATTCAACTATATCCAATGAGCAATGAACAATAGTATAAGAGTTACACCAATACACCATAATACACCATGCACAATATATGAGAAATAATCAATAGTTATTGTTCAAGGGAAGTATTGACTTCCAAAGGTAGCTACAGTTTACAAATGTAAAGGGAGGGATAAAACTCCAAGAGGAAGATACAATCCTCGAATATCAAGGGAGAGTTGAACTCTCCATCCTTTCCCCTTCCTTCCACCCAACAATATATGAGAGATAATAAAACTTTATATTAAATCATCACCATCAACCAATCATCACATAGAACCTGGTAATGCTTCCCGAGACTTCTTCAATTTCTGCAATTCTTCAATTCTTGGAGTACTCTGATCCTGTAGATAATATTACTCAATGTATTCTCTGAAACTCCTCCAATTTTCACTCCTTGAGTCCTCCCCAAAAAGAGGTTATAGAAAGAATGGTTGACTTTATTCAATTCCGGTCTATTAAGGAGAGTGAAATTTCACAGAATGCCCCATGCTCAATAATTAAAATATGATTATGAAACTCACACACAAGAAGCTACAGTCTGTACTATTTCGAATGAAAGTTTCCCCACTTCATTTGGACTCTCTATGAAGAAGTTATGACTATTTTACCCAGAACACATGTTTATTGACTAACTTCAGGACTGGTCACAAACCCTATCTTCCACAGAGTGTATCTCCATAATTGTAGTGAATCAAGAGTTGAATTTTTTACCAGAGGTACCTTGATATGTCTTCTGAATACCATAGTGATTTCACCATCTGAATCATTCTAGAAAAAAGGTTATAGCAAAAATGGTAATATGAACTGAAAATAACATACCTTAGAACACATCACCAAAAGACTTCATCCTCCCTTGAAATCCGGCCTTCTTTTCTTCTTATTTTCCTCTGAAATTCGACTTGTATCAAATGAATGTATAATTATGTTTATTTATACCATTTATGTCACTTCCTTTTAACATTAGGGACGAATTGACACTTTCTTATTTTGTAATTATTTTTTTTAATTATTTTCAGGGCCTACATGTCCTTCCTTCTTTAATTCACTTTGTCATCTTCAAAAATTCATTTCTCCTCGACCATTAGGATTCACGTGACGTGCCACATACTACCGGAAACAAAATGATGTATACTATACATTCATGGGTTTTGTATATGCATGTGCATTGTCCTTCATGTCTAAATACCTTTATCAATCTTGCGGTCCAAAACCCATGACTAGGGTTGACATCAATGACAACAACCAATATTCCGACAAATAAGCCACAGTTGGAGGCCACTCTCACAGAGGACGACATCAGTATCGTTCATGGAGCTATGGAGGATGCCTCTAAAGACATGTTGTAGAAATATGGAGAGAGGGAGGAGGAGTTATATGTAAGGATTGAGAGAGAATTGAAGGAAGTGTAGAAATCTGTTCTATTGGTCCACGTAGTACGTACTATGTCATCTGCACCTTCCTCATTGCAGACTACAAAATGGGGGCAAGAACCAAACCAATTAAGAATGCTTGCAGATGCAACAAAAGCTCGGATCCAAAGAGCTCAGGAAGAGAAGGAGAAGGCTACAGAATCCTTGAAAAGGGAGAAAGATGAAGTATTATCACAATTACAAGCAGCACAGGACAGTGTAGCAGCCCAAGAAAGTAGATCTTCAGAAGGAAAAATCCCAGCCACAAAGGGAAAAAAAGAAGCTCCTCGCAGAGCAGGTCATGGTCAAAGAAGTAGTAAGTAAAGCATGTCGCTCTGTACTAGGCTTGGTACAGGAGGAGAAGGAGTTGGTCGAAGCTCAAATAGTGAAGCTTGTAGAGATCATCTAGTAGCTCCAGGTTAGAATAATATAAATGGAGGACTGAACAGTGTTGAGCACCCCGCAGGAAGTGTGTGACCAGAGGGAGGACAATGCTAAAAACACAGCAACAAGTATAAGAGCCCTCGCCTCGGAATGTAAAAAGTGAAGTGATAGAAGCACCCAGAAATATGAACGCCTCACCAAGGATCCAGATCTAAGGAAGTTGTAAGCATAGTTACAAGTGGCACAACAACAAGCATTTTCGTTGCAAACGCAGATGAAGTTTCTCACCGCAGTGGAAATAATGAAGAGAACCCAGGAGCAGTGTGTAGTACAACAATAGATCACTGCCCTCCAGGGTAATGTGATGGAAATAATGCATAAGCTACAACCTGTGCAAGATGAAGTTTGAAAGGTGTTTGAGGATATTTGTGGACACGGCTCACAATTAGATCAAGTTGTTTGAGCAGTAGAATAGTGCCTGGAAGGGCCTGTTACATAGAAGACAATCTGGGAGATCATTGAGAAGGAGGCTCAGGTGAGGCAACAAGTCGAGGCAACTCAAGTTAAGATCGAGGATTTCGAAGAAACATTATCCAGACTTGAGTGACTCAGGACAAGTCACAGGTGAGTGTTGGGGCCCTGTTGGCCCTCAACCAAGTTTTGGAGAAACTTTGGTCAGTATTGGCCCACATTTTCACTTTGACACGATGGTCAAAAAGGGAGCGCCCAGGAGGAGCTGAGATCGTGGATCTCACTAATTTTGAGGGTTAAGTGGACCCAGTAAAGGGTCCTCAAGGGTTTTGTAATGGGTTTATGGGATGTCGGCCCATGGGGTGTTCCCATGTTTAGGCCTTATTGTAAGGGTTTATAAAATATAAATAAAGAAGAATGTATTGTATAAGGGAGATGATTGTAGTTTTGTTTGAACAGAGATTCTTTGTGCAAAGGAATGTATGTGCGTTAAGGCTTTGTGTTCAATAGAGAGTTGGATTTGTGCCTTGACCTAGTTTTGGAAGGAGGATCTGGTGCTCAGTGCGCAGATCTCCTGTCTGGTGTGAATCTTGACTCTATGGCTTAGTGCACAGGAGTGACTGAATGTGAAATCTCGGTAGATAATAAAGAGGTGAAGCGGTTTGTGGATGTAGCCCCACCCTGGGGTGAACCACGTATATCTAGAGTCTCATGGTTTTCTTTGTGCAATGTTATCCTTGTTATGTTTTACTTAGTTCTTAGGTTAGGATGTGTAATGGATATGTATGTGTTGCTTAAATTATCTACTTATGTTAAAATGCTAGATATGATCCATAGTGCTAAGTGTTTAAGGTGCATAATATTTTGTTGTTACTATGCTATATCTATCTTTGATTATGTTTGATGATGTTAATAGGGTTAATAAACTAATGCATGTCACTTTCTAAGCGTTAACTGAATATTCTGCAAAGTGTTATTATCATAGATCTATGTCCCATATTCCCTTCTTGGTTACAAACACATGCATCATGTAACCCCCCTTGCTTCTACCTCAGGTGAGACTTCGCCTGCTTCCCTGGTGTTGCCAAAAGGGTTAGTAGTTGGGGTTTTGTTGGTGTGTTGTTAAGCATTGAACCCCGGGTCTTCCCCTATGCCAACAAGTTTTTGCATCCTCAACCTTTAATTAGTGATAACGTCTTGGACCTTATAGAACATTCTTGAAATTTCACATGTGAATAGCCCCACATCTGAGGGTAATCTGTGTTGATGTCGCATCCACATGTACCATGGTGGTCAATAAGATAGGTCAACTCACAGGAGGCATAAATTTTGCATACAAGCTTTGATTGAGGTGATTTTTGCATAGTTGTAAAGATCTCGGTGTGTAGAACAACTTCAAGGAGTTAGGAGATATGCTTGCAAAGTTTTGAACCCAAAAAATTCCATTTGATGACTCAAAATGGCTCCTGTAGGTTCTGCACTCCAAATTTCCAAACTAGAGTGTGTCATTGCAATGGGCTCTACAAACCAATTCCTCTAATTTTTCCACCCATAAAGTACTAAGATATATGAAAAATTATATAATGATACATTCCAGATCATACCTCCCCATTTAGGGAGGCCTTTGATCCCAAAAATATTTTACAAAATGAGGTGAGGAAATATTTCCTCTACCTTATCTTTGGAGTACCACTTTTCCTCTCTTGGAAGTTGTCCTTTCAACCCAATCTACCAAAGGTCGTGCTAACCCCATCTAGTAGTTGTAGACTTATTCTACAATATTGTAACTTATACCAACTCTACTTGAGATTCTAGTGCTAAGTCCTTTATGCTAGGTAGGACTTTCTCCTTAATTTCTCAATCCAACATGGAAGGATCATAGAGTTTCAAATTCTTCACATTCAATACTAAGTAAATGTGGATGTATGGGGGTAGAAATAATTTGTAGGAATTATCACCCACCTTATCCAACACCTCAAAAGGGACACATTGTGTAGCCTTGATCTTCTTACCAGGACCCTGTAATCTTTCCTTGTTCAATTGTAACCAAAATTTATCTCCCACTTTAAATGATTTTTCCATTCTATGTTGATCATGTTGAGCCTTGTACCTTTCTTGTGACTTCTTTAATGTCTCTTATACTTGCAAATGGATTTGTGTAATCTTTTCAACAAACTTCTCTACATTTAATGATTTTCATGTGATGTTTTCCCTCACTCCTCCTTGATGTCCATAACCAACATCCAAGGGTGAAGGTGAAAAATATCCAAATCAAGTTTCAAAAGGGGACTTACCTATAGAAGTATGGATTTCTTTGTCATAAGAGTGTTTAATGTAAATAATATTTTTGTCCCAGACCTTTGGATTCTTTTGATTATAACCCCTCGAAATTTGTACCAATGTTGTGTCGAATGATTTTTTATTCCCATCTATATGTTCTTGGAATGATGTAGATATCTTCAAATTCTTTCACATATTATCCTAAAGTGTAGTCCAAAAGGCACCGATAACTCTAGATTCCTTGTCTGAGATGATGCTCCTCAGTATCCTAAAGTGCATTCAGACCTTTTCAAAGAACATGTTTATTGCTTCTTTTCCTTTGTGTTGATATTATGCTAGTTGCGGGAGGTATTAACCTCCATGTGTAACCTTTTTTTAGAGTATAATATTTTGGAAGCAAGAGAAACCCTAAACAGATGTGTAAAAACTTTAGAAGAGAAGTTAACTCAGTAGAATAAATAATATTGAAGTATTACCCTTCAGAAAGAAATTCATCCTAGACAGGTGACAAGAAGGACCATAAATAAGAGGCTCTTAAGCTTATTTGGTACACTCACTTCACTTACTCTCTCAAGTATAGTGAAAGTCTAGAGTTGTACTTGCAAGAATGGAAGGAGCATCTTTTGAGGTAGTTCTTGGTCTCTCTCTCTAGCGCTATCTAGCCTAAGATATGCAAGCTACCTTCTAGTATATCTTGGTGATATTCTTGGTGGTATTATTGGTGGTATTCTTGGGAAGAAGTGCAACTGCAACTACTATATTTGAGTATTGTTCTTGTTCTATGGTTGTGGAGACTCTCTCTCTCTTGTGCGCTACGCTTAGAGAAGGTGTGCTCCCCTTGTCTTGTGATGTTGTTGCAGTTGGATGGTGTTTTCTGGTTTCATATCATGCTATTGTTGTAGCTAGGTTTTATCTATTGGTTCTAGTGTGGATTTCTAAAATCATTATATCTAGAAAAGGTTAAGGTGTTCGGGGGTGGTTGGATGCCTATTTTGGGGTGACAATATTGTGATATTATCTATGGTTAAACGAGCACATCTAAATATTATAATAGTTTATCAACCCACACTACCCTTAGAATAGTCTAAACGCTAGAAGGTAGATCGATAGTTCTTTGCCAAGCTTGTTATAGCACTAGTTGCAGCTGCAAATAGTGTTTCCGATTTTGTAGTTGCAGCAAACCCTAACCTAATTCTTTGGGCACTTTAACTGAAACGTTTGGAATACGTTTTTTGGGGTATTAGAGGGTGCCCTAGCCTATCACACCCTTTGGTGCCCTCAGCTAACAAAAAAATTCAAATTCAAAGGTTGACTGGTCAAAGGAAAAGTCAAAGTCAAAGATTTATCTTTTGGTCAAAATTGATTTTGTGGTCAAAGTTGAAATTTTAGGGTTTCTAGGTTGGTCCAATCATTGAACCTTTTTATTCATTTTCTAACCTCTTCTTGTCAAGATGGTGTCTACTTTCAAATTAGAAGACATGTTGAACAATGCTACAAATTTCAAAGGTATGTACTTGTATATGGTTTTCAAGTTATATCATCCAACAAAGTATGAGTGTGTTTGCAAGAGACCTTTTGCAAGCAGTGACCTCAGATTCAATACATTCATAGAAACAAGCACACCCTTCCTAGCAATTGAGGCTCCAAGTTCCAGGTTTGATTGATCAAATTTTTAAGTTTCAATTTGCACATATCAAGTTTGATAGTTTCTACATTGCAAGTGAACACTATAGTTATGACAACAATATTTGAAAGGTTATATTACTACTAGGTATACTTGGTTTTATGTAAGTATTATTGATATAAATGCTTATTGCACTTGTTTGCAAATTGAACATATCCTCGACCAAAATGTGTCCCAAGACATGGGAGGAGATAGAATACATGTCAAGGGTCCCTTATTCATCAACAATTGGCAGCTTAATGTATGCGATGGTTTTCACAAGACCAAATATTTCACATGCAATGGGAGTTGTGAGTAGGTATATTAACAATCTAGGTAAAGAACATTGGGATGCAGTAAAGTGGATTCTCGGGTATTTTAGAGGTATTGTTACTCATGCATTATATTTTGGAGGTCAGACACTATTCTACAGAGATATGTTGATTTAGATATGGTAGGTGATAAAGATAGCAGGAGGAGAACCACAAGGTATGTTTTTACTGTAGGTGGAACAACAATAAGTTGGATTCCAAAACTACAAAAGGTTGTTTCACTGTCAACAACAGAAGTAGTGTATGCTGTTGCTACAAAGGCTAGTAAAGAAATAATTTGGTTACAGAGGTTTATGGAGGAGTTGGGAAAGAAGAAAGAGAATAGTAGATTGTACTGTGACAGTGAGAGTGACATTCATCTTGCAAAGAACTCTTCCTTCCATTCGAAGACTAAGAATATACAACTCAGGTATCATTTCATATGATCCATCTTGGAAGATGGACATTTGAAGTTGGAAAAGATACATACTAGCTAGAATCCCACAGACATGTTAACAAAGGGAGTAACCAGGGAGAAACTGATTTCTTGCTCAATTTAAGTTGGTCTTCAAGCATGAAGGTGAAGATGAGAAATTTTTCGAGTCCAAGAAGGATCATAGTCTAATAGATACAACAGTAGTGGATTTTTTTAATTAGTATCTAAGTAGGAGACTGTTGGTTTTTGAGCCTGATTATCTTCTTGATACAAAGGTCTTTGTTTTCATCTTTTTTTATACCACATGAATACTATACACCCCTCCACACGGGGGTGTTGTAGGGGGATTTTCCCCCCTATAGGGTCCAGGGGAAAGCAGGCCCCGGGTGGGGGTTGGGGGGACACTATTCCCCGATTGGAGTTCGGGGACAAAGCCCCCCAAGGAAACATTGTCTTGTAAATATATATTGTAATTTCATAGTAAATTTGGACCATTCATTATAAGGTCAAAGATATAACAGTAGAAGTTATGTTAGGGTTTTTTTCCCTAGAAGGAAACCCTCTTTTATTAGGGAATTGTATTGTGATCATGTATCATTACGAATATTGTATTCTGAGAGAGGAGACTGTTAGAGAAAGAAGAGGAAGTTACAATGGGTGTGTTGTAGGTTGTATCCCTTTATTTTATGGATAATAAAAAGGAAGGACCTAGAAATTTATCTGGTGGACATATCCCACACTAGGTGAACCACATATATCCGTGTCTCTATTGTATTGTGTATCTTCCGTGTTTTATTTATGCATTTTATTTTATTTTATTACTCCGCGATCCTATTTTTATAACACCAATAATGGTGGAAAACATGGTCGGAGGAGGTCCACATTAAACATTGGGTGCAATCTAAGGAAGGGAGGAGTGTTGAGCTCAAAAGCATTGTCACCCACATCCTTGGTTATGGTGCAAGGCCCATAGCAAAGTGGAAAAAAAAATCGATGGGGCCCTGTAAGGTGTTATTTCTACAAATGTAACCAGACCTTCCCCCCCCCCCTAAAACTTATGCAGTACCCAGTGTTGATCATGGATTTTCTTGTACTTAACATTGGATTTCTGCAAAATCTCATGGACCTGTTGGTGGATGTGTTGAATCTGCTCAATGAATCTGGTGGCTTTGTCAGCCTCAGACTGAACATGGGAAGAATATATCTGTGTGGTTGCAAGAGGTAGTGAAACATCAATGGGACCCAAGGGTTGGAATCCCAGACCCAGTTGAAAGGGGCTATGGTCAGTGGAGCTATGGAGATCTCTATTGTAGTTTTGTTGAACATAGGGAAGACTCTCATTCCATGTACACAAATTATGAGAGTTATACATGTGTGGGATGTGCACAATCATTTGATTGGCGACCTCTGTTTGGCCATCAGTTTTAGGGTGGAAGGCATTGGATTTAGTGAGCTTTGTGTCCAATAGTGACAATAGACTCGACCAAAATGTGTTGAGGGACTTGTTTTCTTGATCGGAGATGATCGTCTGCGGTATCCCAAAATGGACCCACATATGTTCAAAGAAGAGTTTGGCAGTATCTGTCACTGTGATGTTCTTCTTGCAAGATGTGAGAATGACCATATTCAAAAACCGATCAACCACCACAAATACACAATCACTACCTTTCTTGGTGGATGGAAGGCCAGACATGTAATCCATTGAAATGGATTCCCAAGGCCTCTCAAGAGTAGTAAGAGGGGTGTATAAGCCTTGCTTATTAATGTTTGTCTTGGAAATGGCACATGTAGTGCAAGATCTAATATACTTTTTGATTTCATGTCGAATTTTCGACCAATATAAATGTTTCTATAGAATGGCCACAGTTTTCTCCACGCCAAAATGTCTTGCCATCTGACTATAGTGAGCCTCCCAAATCATATTTGCAAGCATGTTTGCAAGAACACAAATATGGCCGAGATGGCATAACAGTCCATCATGAATGTGAAAATCAATGACATTTTCACTTGTACCCAAGATATGATATGTGGTGGTGAAGTCATGATCTCTCTGATAAAGTTGGGGCCACTCCGATGCATAAGACCCACAGGAATGGAGCACGGTGGTGAGTGCAGCCACTGGAGGTCAACTGAGGAAGTCAACAACATGATTTGTGCTGCCTTTATTATAATTGATGTTGATATGGGGCCATTGCAGGTATGTGGATCACTTTTGATGGTGATCATTCTACAACTTCCCTTGTGTCTGTATGAACTGTATAGCCTTGTGATCATTGTGGATGAATGTCCCCTTTCCTAGAATGTAATGTTTCCATTAACGACATGCTTGCACACTGGAATACATTTTATTTTCTTAGGTGGGGTACTTTCGGATGGTATCTGAGAGTGTCTCACTGTGGTATGCTACTGGATGTCTATGCTTTGTGAGAACTTCACCTACAACATAGTTGGATGCATCAGTCCCAATCTCGAACGATTGATGCAGATTGGGTAAGGAGAGTACTGGAGCTGAGCACAAGTGATGCTTCAGATCATCAAATTCTCATTGTTTTTCCTTACTCCATGCGAAATTTACCCTGTCTCCACCCTTGGTCACTTGGATGAGGGACCATGCAATATGGGAGAACCCCAAAATGAACCGTTGGTAGAAGTTGGAAAGTCCCAAGAAGATCTGAAGATCGGTTAGTGTGGTCGAGGTTGGCCAATCATAGATGATTTGGATCTTAACTGAATCCACATGTACCCCATGCTCATCAATAATGTAGCCCAAGTATTAGACCATGTTCATGCCAAAGGAGAAATTTTCCAAGTTGACATATAGCTTGTGCTGCCGTAGAGTGCTCAAAACCTGTTGAATATGTTGCATGTGCTCCTCCCAAGTTTTGTTGAAGATGAGGATGGAATATAGATATACCAACACAAAAGAGTTGGTGAAGGGTCTCAATGCATCATCCATCAACCTCATGAAAGTGGTTGGTGCATTTTTTAATCCAAAGGGCATGACCAACCATTAGAAGAGACATTCTTCATATTTGAAAGTTGTCTTCCATACATCAGTTTTTTTTATGAGAACCTAGTGGTAACTAGACTTTAGGTCAATATTGTTGAAGAACTTTTCCCCCTTGACTTGGTCAATAAGGTCATCAATTTAGGGAATTGGATATCGGTTCTTGACTGTTATTTTGTTTAATGCTCTATAATCAATGCAGAGCCACCAGGTCTCGTCTTTCTTCTACACCAGTATAATTGAGCTTCCACAAGGGGATGATTTGGGTTTGATGTACCCCTTTTGAAGTATCTCTTGGATATGATGCTTTATTTTTTCATTTTCCATCAGTGAACGATGATAGACTGCTCCATTAGGCAGATGTGCATCGGGGGTTAGATTAATTGGATGCTTCACTTGGTCATGCATTGGTACCTGGGTGGGTGAGGAGAATATGTCTTGTGATCTTCCACGATCCCATCCACTTTATTCTTTTGCAAAGAGAGGCTCTATGTATAGGCCACGGATGTGGTGACAACCTTCTGTTGACTACGAGCATGGATCACAAAGAAGATGAACTTCCAGATATATGAAATGACCTTACTACATTGCTTAGCAAAGATTAAAGAAATAGCAGTATGTGACACTACCCATGTTATCATGTACAATTCTCTACCCAAAGTAATAATAACACTATGGGTTGTAGACTCATACAAAACATGTTGCTTCCACAAATATGGTTGTCCTAAAAGAACATCAAAAAATTCAAGGGGATCAATATCACACAATATATCATCTTTGAAGGGCTTGTTTCCATAGGGAAGATGACACTGTTAGTTGATGCAAAGATCTATTCCTTGGCAAAGCTAGCTGATGGTGTAGGTTTGCGGGTGTGGTGTCATTGGAAGGTCCAGTCGCTTGATGACCTCTCTTGAGATCAGGTTCTTCTAACTGTCTCTATCAATAATGAAATGAAGAAGAACCCCCTTTAACCACATCTATGAGTGAAATAGGTGTTCCCATTCCTCTTGTTCTTATGGTTCACTTGGGTAGAATTTGGTGGTAGTGATAATTGTGTTGGGTTCAAAATCGATAATTCTCTTCCCTCCTTCTGGATTTGATTCAGAGTTAGAATATGCCTCTGACTCAGAATCTTTCATCTCGACCACTAATGACTTCTTGGAGAGACATTCTTTAGTGTTGTGCCAAGGGATTTTATGGTATTCACACCACTTTCCTGTGTCCTTCTTCGACTTCTCATTACCCTTCTTGTGTTATGGCTTGGACTAGTTGTCCTGAGAGTGGGAATATTTTCTCTATCAATTGTTTTTGGGGTCGGGGCTGCCTTTTCCCTACTTCTCTTGTGAGGATTTTGAAGATCCAAACTCTCGCCTCTTTTGCTTAAGCGTTTGCTCGTTCTTGATAGCATATCTATAAGTCACGCCTAATGATGCGATGTCCATAAACTCCATTTCTGTTTGAATGTATCTATGCAGAAAATCACGGTATTTGATCACCAGATTTCATTCATATTCTTTGATATCCAATTTGTTGCACAAGGTATGGAAACTATTGGTGAAATCTGGTATTGTCTGGTCCCTTTCCTGATGCAACGTGGTCCATCTTGTGTACTTGTCCTCGTAGCTTCCAACAAGGTAGTACTATACTTTAACGGCATCCCTGAAGGAATCCCATGTGAAGGAGACTACAAATATTACATATTCCTCTATGGCCCTTTGCTCATAGTAAGTATCCCACCAGTCCTTAACAAGGGGGACGACCTTGAGGAGTGCAAAAGTAAACTTTTCCTAGTCATAAAAATTGTGGATCGAAAAATACCCTTCGAGTAGATTCATCCATTTATCTACATCATTTGCATCTATCATTCCTTCAAATAATGGAATATCAAACTTTACTTGTACCTTGAAGGGGGTTTCATGGCTACTTGATGAAGATGTATCTCCTAGGGGCATCCGTCAAAGGATCTATGCAAAGGTGTCCATAATTTCATTCATTTGTCACGCAAGGACTTCCTCGAGCAACATTTTAAAAGGATATCCTACTCCATCATATTTCTTCTCATCCCCCATGGGTTGTTTTTGGGTTTGACACTACTGATCTTACAAAGGCTCGACTGGTTTGAGTCCCAACTTCTTGTACCCAAATCTTTTCGAGGACATACACGAAAAACAAAATGAAGAGCATACCACTCTGATACCACTGATCTAGATTTTTGAGATGAACAAAATGAATAATAGACTAAATACAATAACATAGATATATGGAGAACAACAATATGTATCTAGTGGAAAATAACTTCTATTGAATAAATAAAATAGGTTGAAACTGTAAAACTGCAGAGCTGAAAACAACTTGCTCAAATGGTGGTATCTATATCTAAGAAGAGATGTGGCTACTATGTGCATCCATCTTAGCAGAATCAATACAATGAGGCTCCAGAGGCCTTTTTAACATTACTCATGAATTCAAAAACCCTAGACATCCAAAAACCTAACCCTAGGAGGTGAAACGCCAAAAGTTAAGTGGGCCCGATGGGTAAGTTGGTACCTCAACTTCCCGAGGTCATAAATTTTTCATACGACCTCATTTTTAGGCACGTGATAGACTTTTGGAAAGGTATTTTTGAGAACTACACATTATTCTATCAAACTTTGACTATGTCTACATTTTAACTATCACAAGACAAAAAAACATAGTTTAGGGCCCCAAAACAACCCTGGAAGTGCAAAAACATACTGACATGAAAAATTCCAAAATGATCCAGTGAGATTAAGTGGGAGGCCACCAATATCCACTTGGAAGATATGTAGAGCTTCAGACATCCCTAGAAGTGTAGAACCAACAATTATAAAGAATTACATAATAACGTGTTGAACTAAAAATTGTCAAGAGGAGCCAGTTGGAATAGGTGGGTGGCCACCAATATCCACCTGGATCAACTTGTTTCATTTACGTTCTTGATTAAATTATTCTTATCTTCTGCTAAGATTAGTGTGGAAGTGTTCTTCATTTCCTGACACTAAGTCTGTAGCCATTATCTTCCACCTTATCCAATACCTCAAAAGGCCATATTTCAAATCCCTAATCTTCATACCAAGACCTTGTAGTTTTTCCTTGTTTATCTCTAACCAAACCTTGTCTCCCACTTTGAATGATTTTTTTGTTCTATGTTAATAATTTCATGCCTTGTACATTTCTTGTGACTTCTTCATCATATTGTATACTTCAAAATGGATCTACATAATATTTGCAACAAAATTATATTCTTTCAATGCTTCTCCCATGATTTCTTCCCTCACTCCTCCTTGTTGTCCATAAACAACATCTAAGGGTGAAGGTTGCAAATATAAAAATAAAGTTTGAAAAGGGGACTTACCAATAGTAGTATGGACTGCTTTATCATAAGAGTGTTGAATGTAGATCATATTTGCATCCCAGGTATTTGGATGCTTCTAATCATAACCCCTTACAATATGTACCAATGTCCAATTCACCAATTCTATCTACCCATCTATCTATGAATGGAATTTTGTAGATCTCTTCAACTTCGTGTCCATATTCTCCTAAAGTGTGGTCCAAAAGGCACTGAGAAATACAGTATCCCTATCTAAGATGATGCTCCTTGGTATCCCAAAGTGCACCCAAACCTATTCAAAGAACATTTTTGTTGCTTCATGTTTGATGAACATCTTATTAAACCTATCAAATACCACAAAAATGCAGTTATGTCCCTTTCTAGCTGCTAGCAAACCACCCACAAAATCCATGGAAATTGTTTCACTAGGTCGATTGGGTATAGGTAAGGGATGATATAGAACTTGTTTTCTATTATTGGTTTTGTTGGTACAAAAAAGTATGCATCCTCTAATATACTAAGCTACATGTTCTTTCATTTTAGGCCATTACATGTACCTTTGAAATTTAGTAGTTGTCTTCCCAACACCAATATATCTTTCAACCTTGGATGTGTGAGCCTCAAGAGTAAGCTGCAATATTTCACCTTTAAGGACACAAATCTTGTACATATTTTAGAGTAAACCATTCTAGATCTAATATTCATCCTTTCCATCACTTTCTTCTACATAAATTTGGCACAATCATTGTTTAAACACCTCCTTGTAGTCCCCAACTTTTGTGTATGCCTCTTTGTATGAATCATGGGTAAAAGGATCCATGTGAATAAGAGTTTCCAAATTTGTAATCTTAGATGTGGGTGGCCTTGAAAGCATTTCTTCCAACTTATTAATGTTTCCCTTTTTATACTTCATGACTAGATGTATTTATTGCAAAAACCCCATTCACTTGTAACGTTCAATTTGTTGAATATTAGTCTGGTCTTGCAAATACTACAGTGGCTAGTGATCTGTGTGGATAATGGTTTCCTTTCCCATCATATAGTGCTTCCACTTCATAACATCTTGAACTAGGAATATATTTCCTTATCATATGTAGGTTAATTTAAGAATCACCCATGAAACATTTCATAATGATAGCATATCGGATTACCTCCTTGCATCAAAATTGTTCGCATAGCATACCCACTTGCATTTGTATCCTTTTCAAATGGATTCTACAAGTTAGGAAAAGCGAGAATTGGTGCTTGACTAATATTTCATTTCAACTGTAAAAAGATTTCTTTTGATTCTTTCCCCACTAGAAACTCTTACCACTCATCGTTATGGCATGGAGTGGTGCATTTACCATGGAAAAGGATTCTATGAAATTCTGTAGATAGCATGCTATGCCAAAAAATCTCCTAACTTCAATGACATTAGTATGAACTAGCTATTTTATGATGGTCTCCATCTTTGCAGTATCTATCTTGAGATCCCCTGCACTGATCAAATACCCAAAATACACTAATGACTACTGATAAAGATCACATTTATTGAGGTTGGTCAATATTTGGTTCCTTTTTAGAGTCTCTAAAACCTACATGAGATTTTAGATGTGCTCCTTCTAGGTAGAGCTATAAACCAATATGTCATGTAAACATGCAATAAAAAATGAATCAAAATATGGGCGCAATAAATCATTCATCAGTATCAAAAATGTAGTTGGTGCATTACATAAACCAAATGGCATGACCAACCATTCATACAAACCTTTCCTTATCTTAAAGGAAGTTTTCCAAGTGTCTTCTTCTATGACACATACCTAGTGGTATCCCAATTTGAGATCCAACTTGTTGAAGTACTTGTCATGGTGCAAATAGTCTAAAAAATCATTGATGATGGGCATAGGGTACCGATTATTGAGTGTAATCTTGTGAAAATATTTGTAGTGAATACACATTCACCAAATCCCATCCTTCTTGGGTACTATGATAATAGGTAACCCACAAGGTGAGTTGCTTATTCGAATTATTCACTTCTCCCACAGCTGTTCCCGTTGTTTCTTCACTTGATCTTCTTCCAAAAACAACTATTTATACAACCCAATATTCAATAATGGGGAGTCAAGAGATAAATGTATCTCTCTCTCCACTTCCCTCTTAGGTGGTATCCCCTTAGGCTCCCGGAATACTCCTCTATATTCCTATAGAAACTCATCTAACTATTGTTTTTTCTCCTTAGTACATCCCTCCAATGATTCCTTTACTCTTACTGATTCATCACTTGACTGATTCTCTCTTAATACAAGAAACACATATTTCTTATTGGACCTAATCAACTTTTTGTCTTGGTTGACACTTACTAGTGAGATATTCAATTTACCTTTATGTGCATTGATGATATAAGACTTCCCATACTTGATCAGGAGGTATTGGTTTTCTCTCTGCATAAAGATTACATCCCTCATATACATGTAGGGGCTTCCAAACACTACACCACACATGTCAAGGGGTACTACATCTAACTCCACTTCATCAATAAAATCTGCACGTACAAGAAATTTGATCTTACACTATTTCATGAACTTGATTTTTGCATCATTTTTCACCCACCCTAATGAGTATGGGATAGGATGATCATGAACTTACAACCTAAGCTTGTTGACTAAGTTGACTACTATGATATTGGTATGTAAACTAGAATCGAATAGAGTGTCAACCTTGGTCTTCTTTACTTGGATCTTGATATAGAATATTTTTTTCATCTCCTTCTCTTCCTTGTGATGAAGGTTACTCAGAGTCACCTCCTTCTACATTGAAGTGAGAGAAGTCTTCTCATCCACATATGATACTCTCTCTACATGATTGATTGAATTCGTAGCTAGAATATTCTTCTTTTTGGCATCCTTATTACGTTTCTTCTAGGTTTTAGCATTGTATGTAGTTTCCAATGTTTTTCTTTAGGGCGAACATCAATATTGCAATGGTTACAATGGTTACTTCGATCCTTGAACCAATGTGTAGTGGTTGTTGTCTTCTTTTCTTTCCCTTTCCATTTCTTCTTTCCCTCCTTGGAAGTGTCTTAGTGCTCTTTTTTTTTGGAACTACTAGGTTGTTCTTTTTTGTGGTGTATATTTTCTAGATATTGCACTTGTACACAAGTCTCGTCAAATGTCCTAGGATTGAAGAGAATCACTTTCTTTTGCAAATGACTATGTAAACCCCCAAATATTCGAGGAGTACATATAGGTTCTTAGGAGCGATACCCAACATCATATCCATCTTCCTGAATTCAATGGTGTACTCTTACAAAATTTTCCCCTTCATTTTCCTGAAGTAATGCTAATAGATACATTGGTCCTCTACATACCCAATAGGGTAGAACTATGACTTAATCAGGGTTTTGAAATCATCCCACTTAGTTACTAACAAATCAACCTCTAGACTAAGTGTTTCCATGTGACATTCCCACTAGGTTAGTGCATAGCCCTCTAATTTCAGTCTAGAAAATGAAATCTTCTTCTCTTCTTCTAAGTGTTGGACACTAAAATGGACCTCTAACTATAGTAACCAGCGATTCAAATTTACTGCATTGATCTCACCTTGATATGGATTTATATCCATTTTCACTTCGATTTCAAATAAATACTATGATAAGTTAATGGAATTGGAACTTGGCTTCTCTTTCTCGAGTTCTTTTGTCAACTCCTTTTCTAGGTCTTCATTATATCTTGGTTTTTCCTCATATGTGATCTCTATGTTAGAGAATCCAACCTCCCTAAATGGTATGATCTTCTTTGCTAGAGTTTCCATGAGGAGGGTCATATTGTGAGAGATATCATATTGGAACCACCATTAGGAATCATCATTTGAAATTTATTGACTACATGGATATATCACAAGATCTCTTGAGCATTTTGATGATGAATAAAATTATGGGTGTTTCCACCATCGACTAGGATAATTACTTTATAATGATTGATATAGCCAATTAACTTAAGGGTTTGGGGAGCAGAGATACTAGTGAGAGAATTTAGAGAGATAAGTGATTAAACTTCTGGTGGATCAAAGGGTGGGCTATGATCATCAGCCAGGGTAGCACTTCGGAAGGTGAAACATCACCATCCTCTTCAGAAATGTCCTTAGAAATTTCCATAAAAAGTTTTTTCTCCTTAAATTTGTGCCCCCCAAAAATATTCATCATAGTTATAGAAAATACCCTTAAGTTGGCGTTCAACCAATTTTACCTAGGTTAATTTCCCAATCTTAAGAGGAGGGGAAGGAGGAGATTGATTGGTGGGAAGGGAATGGGGAATAAGGGATGCATTTTTTATTTGAGAAGGGACTACCTATTATGCTTCCTTGTCGCAGTGAGTAGCTTCAAGACAAGTTTGGGGGCGATCCATTAGGACATGAGATCAGATGTCATCCTTAAGGCCACTAATAAAGAATTCACAAAAGAAGGTGCCATACATTCCTTTAGTTTGGAAAACAAATTTATCAAAATAAGTCATGTATTCTTTTATTGTATGAGACTGTGATGTATATATACTCCTACAAAGTTATATTCCTATCTGAATAATACTGCAGTGAAAGAATTTCAAAAATCTTAATAGTTAAAATTGTGTAGGAATTTTGTGGCCTAGATGTAGGAAACATGATTGCACACACTGGATGTGCAAAATTTCCACTTTGTTTATTTTTAGTTATGTTCCGACAGAAAGGGTTAGGTTTTGAGGGTTTCTATGAAGAGGGGATTTCCCTATGTTATAGTTCTCTACTATACTAGTGGGGTCCAACAGTAGTACTTGTCCTAATATCTCAAGCTTCTAACTAAGGATGATGTACGAGAGAGTATTCTTCCCGAGTGTTTTTCTTGGTGCCACTATAGTAGTCAAGTGGTCAATTGGTTGATCTCCAACTAGTTTTAGGAGACCTATGGGACTCCCTATATACCCGAGGGTATGTTGGAGTGAATGGCCATGTATAAGTGTTGTCGAATGTGGTACTACTTGAAGGGGTACCAACATGGGTTACAAAAGTTTCCAACTAGGTAAAATAATGTGTTTGTAGTAACCACGTGAAACCATCTTTATTTCATGTTTGCATTCTTCCCCAACTGCAATTTTACCGACCGAACGACAGATCATTGTGCTTTAAAGACATTGACACATGTCTCTAGCCTGATTTTTTTTTTCTAAAAAAATGCAAAGGAAAGGGCTCTAATACCACTTATAAGGTACTAGAAGGAAATATTCAAAGCATAAATACAATTTTATCACAATTGTTAGCAAAAAGAATGAAACAATAATTACAATGACACAATTGATCCAATATTATACCTTTCTATCGTGAGAGCAAATTTCTTTTGTCTCTTCAAAGGGGGAAAAATCCAATAGAGAAAATATCGAGTACAAATGAATTCACCAGACAAATTTTCCATGCTTTCTACCCCTATTTATACTATTTCTATCTTCTAGAAAACATTCTAGAGGAAGAACTTTCTAGAGGCAAAACCTTCTAGTATGTCATCTTACAATAGAAGTGTTCATATTATTAAATAGGCCTTATTTACCAATGTTAGACTTTATTACATAGAAAAACATATTGTTCTATCTACTTGAGGGGTTAGAGAGGTTA
>ML785125.1:429417-470474 GCA_009831015.1 Picea engelmannii | reverse complement strand
TATATTTCTCAACCTCCTGTTAGTGCTTCCCCCCTTCCCCCATGCACACAAGGAAGTTTAGTTGTTTGATTCCATGGTAATGACATTGTTGTCATATAATAAAATCTTTATTGAAATATACAATGATTTGATGTACCTACCTCTAGGTACTTTTAGAAAATATTGCTCTGTTGTGGTGTAGGAATTCACGGTATCTACTACAAATTCGGTGATAAACCCTGCAACAATATTGTCTAACCAGAAATCTACCACGCACATAAATTTGTTATTAACTTGTTGTAATTACGTGATATCCATTTGATTCCACTCCAGCTGTCTGATTCAATTGGTAGGGTGGTTGTCTTTTAATCTCAATAATCATTCCTACAATAAATGTGGGAAATCAAAGAAAAAATACCTCATGCAAGTCGTTAAACACGTATTTGTCGAGATATTTGTGCAGTGTTAGCTTAGGTTTTTTTTGTCTTTCTATGCAAACTAAAGTTCCTTCTTTTTCAACCATCTTTTGATCTGCACCTTTTTTGGATTCCATGGCCTCACCATTCCCTTCTATACTTTCATCCTCCACCTATTTCTTCCATAGATCCTGTCCACTTAATCTTGTGCAGTTCTAGCTTGCAACAAAACCATTTTTTGGTTTTCTCTTTATCTTTTTACTTTTTCTTGGGTTCACTGAGGTTCAGATATCAACAGTTTTCTAAAAAACCCTCTAAAACTATCGACCCTCCTGGTAAACCAGCATGCAACAATGTGCACAGGGTGCACAGTGTAGTCTCACCTGAGATAACTTTATGGGTGACTGCAATACCTAGGTGTTTGTAGTCTAGGAGTGAGTGGGGATCTGGGATTGTGTTCTTACCTCTTCACGCATTAACCTTGTTCTTGATTTAAGTATTTCTAGGATTCATTCATCTTTAGCCTTGTGCATACATGCTAATACATCTAGTTAATAATTCATTCATAAGATAATCATTAACATAAAGTAAATACTCAATAAACATCACACACAATACAATTTTTACCATGGTTCACCCCCTCCTGGTCTACGTCCACAAAGATCTGGCTTCTCTGCTCTTTTATTTAATCTACTACAAAATATTGCAATGCACACATTACATCCCAGTAATACAATCAAGATCGAGGGTGAGAAATGCCTGTGAGGCGGACTAGATCACACCAAGATCCTCAGGTTGTGACCTAACCATAAAAATATACCTTATTCGACTCTTCTACAAACTCATTACAATAGAAAATCTCACAAAGTCATATGATCCTTTTCTTGCCTTAATTGGCATCTGACATTCCCCCTTCTAGACCTCCTAGGTTATTATTTATACTATTTTTCAAGCTTATATCCATTACAATCCTTATCAAAAACCCTAAGCATATAATGGTTAGGATTGCATGCCTACATGCCACATTGATTTTCCTCTTGCATGTTACTTTTCTTACCACTTTTTGCGCACGCTCCAAAATTAGGTCTTCCTATCCAAAATTAGGTCTTTCCAAAAATAGGCTTGTGCACAGAATAGACTTTGTTCTCAAAATAGGCCTGCACCCAACACCTATGCTCCTGATGACTATGGGATGTGAATTATCACACCCACCCTCTTACATGCATTCAACAATTGGATTTGGGGACAATCAATTAGAAAATAGAGTTTAATACATAATGATAATAAAATTCAGGAATGTAGGTGGAATTAATAGACATAGGTAATCCCCCCTTAGACCCATCTCTTAGAAATTCTCTTAAACCCTCCCCTCTCTTGTGGATTAGTTCATCTCCCATCCATGTTAATGTCCCCTTAGCAACTGACATCACGTTTTATTTTTAAAATTCATAAATACAATTCAGATGTACATCGTTTGGTTGTAGCCACACAATATATCTACATTAAGAATTAATTAAACCGAGGATTATAGTGGGGACATTACAAGGATTTTAATATGGAATAGTTTTGTCATTTTCTTCTCTTCCTTATGATGAAAGCTACTAAGATTAACCTCCTCCTAGACTGAAGTGGAGACATTCTTCTCATCCACATCCAAGTTTCTCTCTACCTGGTTTCTTGAATCCTTGCCTAACATGTTCTTCTTTTTGTAATCCTTCTTATAGTTATTTGGATTCAAATATGGATGCATATTTCAACACGTGTCTTCAGTGTGACCATCAATATTGCAATGGTTGTAGTGGTTGTTTGGATCCTTACAATTATGTGTAGTGGATATCGTCTTCTTATCTTTTTCTTTCCACTTCTTCTTCCACTCCTTCAAAGAATCTTTGTTGTATTTCTATTTATAACCAATTGGTTGTCCTTTCGAATGGAATATGTTCTCCATATACTATGCTTTCACATAGGCCTCATTGACGATCCTAGGTTTGAATAACATCACTCGCTTTTGAAAATGACTCGGTAGACCCCCTAAATACTTGAGGAGTACATCTTGTTTCTTGGGAGGGATACCCAACATGATCACCACCTTTCTAAATTTGGTGGTATAATATTTCACACTCTACCCTTGCCTCTACCTAAAGTGATTCCAATTGATCCATTGGTCCTCTACATACCCAATAGTGTAGAACTAGGACTTGATGAGGGTTTTAAAATCCTCCCACTTATTTATCGATGCATCACCCTCTAGCATAAGTGTCTTCATGGGGATTTCCCACTAGGTTAGTGCATGGTCCTCTGGTTTTAGTCATAAAAATGGAATTTTCTACTCTTCATCTATATCAAGGACATTGAAATACACATATAACTATTGCAACCAATGATTCAACTTAACAACATCGATCTCACCTTGATAGGGTTTAATATCCACTTTCCTACCATTTTGAATAAAGGTTGTGAAGGAGTGATGGAACTAGAACTTGTTTTCTCTTTCTCAGACTCTTTTCTCGATTTATTTTCCAGGTCTTCACTATCTCCTGGTTTCTCATCAAATCCATCTCTTGAGATAGATCCCCCAGCCCCCCCCCCAAAAGATCTAAAATTGTTTTCCAAAGGTGGCATGAGGAGGGACATGTTGCAAGAGATATCAACACCTTTATCTTCCAACCTCTAAAATATCACTTCCACTACATCCTCAGGATTGTTATGAACAAACACATTCACCATGTTTAAGGTTTTACGAATTCCTTCTTAAGCCAATTCTTGGATACTACAACTTTCCATAAAATACCCCAAATAAAATTGCTATGATACCAATATGATCTGTAAATTATCAAGGATATTCTACTAGAACAATTCATCACAACATACCTTCTAATATTATGGAATCTTAGATTATGTGAATTATTTACTTAGATCCTAGATTAATTATTACTAACTTTGTGCTTGAATTTATGAAATAACTGAAATCAAAGTGAAAGAAAAAAAAATACACACACCATCCACACCATTAAACATAATGTGTATCTCGGGAAACCCAATATGGGATAAAAACCAACTAGAAGGTGAGGGCTATGTTATGCTCTCTTTTCTTTAGTTATGAAAATGAAAATACAAATAAAGGGGCACTAACTATGGGTTTTCCTACGACACTGTGGCCTACAATGCTGCTATATAATCTACTTACTCCTCTATTACACTCTCAAATTCTACTTTTGTATGTTCTTCTCAACTATGGAACAATTACAATGCTAAAATAATGGAACTCCCTCTCTTCCTAGAGGCCCAATCTTTAACATAGTTTGATAGTCATTTAGGGTTAGGGTTTTTTCTTCCTCAACCCTCAATTAGTAATAAGATTTTGGACCTTCTAGAATCTTCTTGAAATTCCACATGTGTCTAGACCCACATGTGTGAGTAATGAGAGATGACATGGAATCCACTCATACCATGGTAGTCAAAAAGGTAGGTCAACTTGTAGGAGGCATGACTTCCACATACAAGATCGATTGAGATGATTTCACATCATTGGAAAGGTATCCGTGTGTAGAACAACATCAAGAGCTAGGAGAACTTATTGTGAATTTTTGAAACCAAAAAATGCCATTTGATGCCTCAAAATGGCTTTGGAAGGTTCTAGACCCTAAATCTCCAAACTAGGACCTGTCACTAAAATGGGCCCTGCAAGCCAATTCCTCCAATTTTTCCACATAGAAAGTACCAATATATATGACAAATTATATAATGATCCAATTTGTATTAGTGAAGGAAAATGAAATATTTTATTTGTAAATCAATGCTACTTGATGAGGGAGCACAACTAAGTTTCAAATCCACAATATATTTGTAATTTCTCTTCACGTCCTTGTGTAATAAATTACTTTCAAGCAAGCTTTCAGATGAATCCTGAATTAAAGCTTCCTACTAGAATTCATTTCAAAAAATATATCCAAAATATTATTTAGAAGAGAACACATGTCCCTTTACTCTTGTCCACTTGTCACTTGTCACTTGACACTTGTTTGAAAGAGACATCTTAACTCATTTAAGAAATCGATAACTTCTTCCCTCAATGCGATTCCATTGTAACCTTGAAAATATTCTTGTGAACATTCAACTTTTAGGGAACATGTTTTCTCATTCAAGAATTTATTTTCAATATTAGGTTTAAGGCTTTGTGTTACGAAAATCTAAGTCCTATGGTTACGGATCAAGTTCACAATAGAGAAGTTCCCTAAAACTCTTCTCTCAGACTTTAAATAGGCGGTTAATAAAAAGTAACTACTTGTAATAACTAACTTTCAAAGGATAGTAATGAGAACATACCTGGAAACCAACGTTTGAAGTCTATTTGGCTCAAGAACATTCTCTCCAGAACTCTTACACAACGATCCTTTGAAACTCCTATAAACAAAGAAAAATGCAACTACAAATAGGTAGTTATCTTCTAACTAACTGTACATGATCATTTCAATTCCCATAATAGATTCAGAGAAATATATAAAATAATCTCATTAAAAGCATGAATCAACAAATAGAAATGGATGAGCACAAGAGATATTTTATTAATAACAACATATAAGTTGGTTACAACCTATGAATGTTGTGACACAGTCTCAGAACCAGGATCCAAGTTCCTCCACCCAAGGCCATAGATGTAAAGTACTACCTCCAAAGATTTGTGTTCCAACAGGTCCAAGGAAGCAATGGATTTCTTTTTGACAAGATAGAGGGGGGGGGGGATTCTGAAAATAAGGGTTTTCAGGGGGGAAATGACAATATCAAGTGCAACGGGAAAAGGATACTTGCAGGGCTATAATGAAAATGATAGCATAAGGGTGCATCTCTTTGATATGTTTTTCTTCCATCCCAAGGCTCTCTTTTATACTCCCTTTTGATAGTTGGAGAAGTTATGAACATGCTACAGGAGGTCATGAACCTAAGGAACCTGTCAAATACGCCCGAAATATCGGGATTTATTATTATTTTGAGATAATTTAACAGGTATGAAAGTCACTAACTAGAAAGTCATGTATGTATGTGAGTTTCTTTAAGCAGAGTTGCGTAAATCAAGCAAAATGGGATTTTTTAAGATACTTTTAGGGAGGAAATGGGGATTTTTCTCCTGCAAGAAGGGAAATGGATGTAGCTAAGGCCAATGAGTTTGCATGATCATATGTGGTTTCAATTGACTCTATAACACTTTGTAACTCTCTATATAAGGTAGGGTCCACAATAATAACATGAAAGCAATTGACCTTGAACCATCTACAAAATGCCACAAATAAGCACATTGTCAAACCAGTGTAAGCTACATAATATTGAGTGCACACCAAAAAATAATTCCCAAGCCAAAAAAAACATGGTTGAAAGAGTTTCTTCAAGCTCAATCTACCTCTATAAAAAAGTGGCCCGAAATGTTAGGTTCCCCCTGCCCAAAAATAAATGTAATACCTTTTCACATTGTGATCAATCAACATGCCTTATGAGTATCTCATGGAATTTTTGTTGGAAATAAAATCAATATAGGTATAGTTCCCTTTATAAGCAAACATAATTCTTCATCTAGAAAACAACAATAAATATAAGTCTATCTAGTGAATGTGATTTATATCCATTACACAACTATAATTTCAAAACTTTGTGTCAATAATGGTCAAAATATGGCCTCTTTAGGTAATTGTGGTTTCTTGGCTATCTACAATAGTTATAGGCTAGAAAAAGTAAATTTCTAGAGCATCCCATCACTGTCAACAACATTGACTTGCATACCAATAGGACCTATCAAATACTCAAAAGCATTACTTGTAAGAAAAATTGATCACATGTCCTAGCAAAACAATTTTACTACAATTGATGTTTGTGATCACAAACAAACTCTTGTAAATAGGAGACAAAAATAAGAAAATTTAATTTTGTTATCATCAGAAATGTAATTATATGACTAGAATATCTTTGTAATATTTTGCATCATCATCACAAGGAGGAAGGTTCAAATATGACATCATTTTTTTTCTTTTGTTACTCCAATCTTTACCATTCCTTTCAAATATTAATACCAAAACCCCTTTCCTATGAAGCTTCAAAATCACGTGCGAGAATTGGAATTATTTTCGATGACTACAAATGAGGATGAATTGCATTTTCTATGGAAAGGAGCAACATCAAACCCTAACTATTGTATAGGACCATTAGACCAATCCCATTCTTTATAAACCCTATTTCATCTATATATATTTTTAGATATTTATACCAAACCAAAATGTGATTTTACCCCCCTACAAATTTCTAGGGATGTTTCTAACCAAATCCAAGTTCAGTGTCACAATGGAGTCCTCTAGGATGATCAGAAAATGGTTGTGGATATGAATGAGGAATTTTTTATCGACCCTTTGTTGAGTTGAGCCCAAGAATGTTTTTCAAGAGATACCCATTTATGTGAGCATGCATCCATACCATAGGGACCCTACCTAATTTATAAATTAAGTGCCGAAAAAATGGAAGTATCACCAAAGTGGCCTACGGTCATAGGCATTGGCTATTGGAGACTGCCTTGCTAGTGGATTCACATATCTAGAGGTACAATCCACATCATCTCAGTCTCCTTTTCCAAACTATATTCAACACCACAGGCAAGGTGGCAATCTGAGAAGTTTAGTTTTGAAAATTATTATTATTATTTTAAATTAATTATGCAAGCCACTCTTGTAGGGATTTATGTCCCATCCAAATACTTCTATACGAACTATAAAATTTCTTGAATGCAATTTAAAAATTATTGATTTTTTTTTTTCAAAATAATTTGTTTGATATTAAGTTTTTGTGAAACAATATAAAACTTTGCAAAAAATTATATGTTAGAAATCAAACTAATACAAAGTCAATGTAGTTTGGATTGTAAATGAAAAGTATACTCCCCACTTAGCAGGGACTAAAAATAAAGATGGATGAAATGTCCAATCCAAACATGGATAAAAAAATCCTATATGGAATTTTTATACAACACATATATGAATTCAACTTATACTTATGTTTTCATTTAAAAACAAAAGATGGGTAAAATGTTCACCCAAACATGGATACCAAAATATTATATGGAGTTTCAAGAAAACAAAGATATGAATTCAACTTATAATAGTAGTTATCATTATCCCAAGAATATTGCATTATCATTTTTAAAGACTTCATCTATTGTGATTTTTAGCCAAAATTTTACAAGCTTTAACACTTACACATGAAAACCATATGATATCATTGAAAAAACAAGTTAAGTCTATGTTATAGTTGTTTTAACAAAGGTTATATTGTCTTGGTGTAAGGATCAATACAAGAGAATGGTACTTCTCTAACCAATTGATATCATATAAATCTAGAAACATCGTGGCTATTGTCTTATTGAGTCTTTCAAAAAACAATATTTCTTGAAAGATACATATTTTACACTTGAGGCCCAAAGGGTTAGTTCAACTGGTTATTGCCAATGTTGTTGGTCATTTGGCTATTTTTGTGCCAACAAGTGCCCGATGTGAATCCCCCTAGGTTAGACATACTAGTCTATGTGGACGTGGTTTAGTAGCGATGCAATCCACAAATGTGGGGAAGCATACCATGAGGTTTTCATTAGGACACACACACACATTACATTTAGATGAAACAAACTTAAGTCTAACATAATCAAGAAGAAGTCCAAAGATCAATAAGTACCTAAGAAATTTTTTCATTTAGGCACTTCAATATGTTAATGTGAACATTTAGATGAAATAAAATTAAGTCTAACATAATATAGAAGAAGTCCAGAGATCAATAAGTACCCTAGAAAATTTTTCATTACGCTACTTCAACATGTTTATGTGAACATTTTAGAAACATATTTGTAATGTAAACATCTAGCATTATTGATGATGACGTGCTTCTATAAATCTATATTAAGATATTTCTCAATGGGAGCCTCGATTGGAGATCCATTTCCTTTTATGCCATGCATTGAAGATATTTTGGTTTGCACCCATTAGAAATGATTAGAATCATCAAAGAGGAGATTAAGGAGGTTTTGATATCCATTTTTTTTAAATCTAGTTTATAATTCTACTTGTTGGAAAACACAAGTTTCTTTGGATGAGAAGTAATTTTTATTCTTGTATCTATGTTTCAATTACCACAATAGAAATTAGATGCATAGTTTTTGTGGAAACTAGGTTCCAATGCCACAAATGTGGAAGAGAGTTCCTACTTCTCTGAACACAAGCTCTCTAAAAGATTATTTCAAGAATGAAGTACAATTTTTTTTTTTCCAAGGAAAAATATCTGTATTGAGATTTTAGGAATAAATCAAATACACGTGTTCTATCATTTCGACTCCATTAACAAGAAAAATCAAGGTTTGTCCTTTTCCTATACCTGGATAAATACAATCACCATTTCTACCTTTGTTACAAAATAGACTTTCTCAAAGTCTTCCATACTTGATAGACCTATAATAAAAAACATGTAGAAACTAACTAGAATTCGAAACAAGACAAATTGTAGAGGTAAAAAAAAAATACTACTAGCTTTAGAAGAGAGATAGATTGACAACATTCATGGGGATGTGGTAACTAACTTATTGAACATACAACACTCCTTCTTTGAGGGAGATGTATTCCTTCGAGATCTAGTTAGATTTTTGGTTTAACTATTTGAATACATGGGCAAAGAAAACCTCATAAAAGAGAAATTTAATATCCAATATACTTTCCATAATGGGATTTAGAACTATATTGGATATTTGTACTTTATCATTTTCCCAATATATCACCAATTTGGAGTCCCCAAGGACCTCAAGATTTTTTACCTGCTTATCAATGATGACCTTGAGTATAATATAGAATGCATAGATATTTTCTCTATTATTAGTTCCCCTACCATATCCATATTTTAAAGTGAAATTGCATGCCTTTTCCAGGAAGAGGATGGCCCCTGTTCCACAGTTTCTAGGAATTCCTTGATAGGCTCCATTGAAAATCACCCAAAGCCTAATGAAGTCAATTCTAGGATCCTACAAAAGTATGGGAACACAATGTTTCGGTGGCTTCAAGCCTTCACCAAAGGAGGATTTCATTTGATGATATAGTCTTCCTAGATGGACCTCCTTGTCTTCAAAAATCAATCTATTCATGGAGAGACAAATTCCCCAAATAACACAGCAGGGTAGAGCTTTATAATATGAGACATACCTGTTAGTAATCCAAGATTCCAAGCATTCCTATAAATTAGGTTTGTCTCATTAAAACTGCAAATTATAACTACTTGTCATCTCCTTCCAAACAACCTTGGAAAATTAACAAGAAACAAAAAGGTGATCCATAATATCACTTGCATTCCTATACAAGAAGCATCAACCAGGTTCGATCCAGTTTATTTTTTTTTTTCTTTTTCCCAAGTTAAGATCTTGTTTTCCAAATCCATCCAAAGGAAAATTTATTTTTTAGTGGACATACCAACTTCCACACCACTTTCCACCACAATTGTCACTCGACTTCCAATTCCCCACTATTTTTTGTCTTATAGCCAAGCTAGGTTGTGAGATCTCCAACTGACTTATTTCTAGACCATCTTAAATCATCTTCTGAGTCCTTCAATCAAATGGTGTTATTATTTAAAAGGTTTAAATAATGACACCATTCTTTTACCATATCTCCTTGTATCCAAATTCTTCTGTTGATTTCCAAAATATGGAATCCTAGTCCATGAGCCCCAGTCCCTACTACATCTTTTAGACTGTTAATTCCTTGATCATTGATATTTAATCACAAGAGTTCATAAAGTTTATTGTTTCCATTACAACCAATCCATGAATCCTTTACAACTTTCATCTTGTCACCTCTCCCAAATTTCCATGAATCCTTTACAACTTTCATCTTGTCACCTCTCCCAAATTTCCACGAAACCTAGTTACCCAGAAGATCATAGAATTTCATCAACCCTTTCCACACATTGGAGACTCTTTTAAAGGAATTATTCCTTTCCATTAACTAGTCATCTGACTCTTTGTTACTAGCATACTTTGAATTCATCACTTTCCCCCATATTCCATTATTAAGCAAAATCCTCCATAGGATTTTCACCACCAAATATTGATAGGAAATGAACAGGGTTTTTAGTCCCCAGCCTCCTAGCTCCTTAGGATGAGTTATACTTGTCCATTTATCAAGAGGAATTCCTTCCTTACACTTCAAATAACCCAAAGGAATATATATAATCTCTTCTAGATCTTGTCAATAATACTCTTTGGGACATATAAAATGGAAAACTAGTAAACTGGTATACTTTCCATAACATATTTAATTAAAACTAACCTTCCTCCGCATGAGATCCACATGTGACACCAACACATAATTCTTGATTCGATTTTATTTAATAACCAAAGACAGTTCACATGGAGATACTTATTAGGTTTTAAATAAAATCCTAAGTATTTGACCCCCTTGTCCAAAGAATCAACCTTCATAGAAAATAAATTTTCAATTCTTTCTTGAATAGAAGCGCTCAAGACACTGAGAAAAACAATATGATTTCCCAATTTTATATACATCCTCGTTGCCTTGCATAAAATATCTAAAATCTATTTAATATATCTCAATTCTCAAAAATTGCCTCTTCCAAAAAGGAAAATATCATCTACGAACAACAAATGAATGAGCCTAATATCATTTGCAAATTTTATGCCTTTGATAAAACCATCCCTTTATCCTTTTATATCAGTCTGCTAAGCCCTTCAAATATAAAGAGAAAAATGAAGGGAGATAATAGGAATCCTTGCTTGAGACCTTAAGAAGCCAGAAAATATCTTGAAGGTGAACCATTTATTAAAATTTCAAAAATTGTTGACTCTAAGAAGCCCATTATCCAACTGACAGAATAAATGGATAAACAATTTGTAGAAGAACCAATCTAAGAAAAACCTAGTTAACCTTGTTGAATGCCTTCAAAATATATTTTTTCATGATTGTCGCTACTTGATTCCATACTTTGATCAATTTTAGACCCTTCTGTGCAATCCCTACTACATCATGAATCTTCCTATTAAAAAGGAAACCATATTGTTCCTCGAAATGGATTTGGACAAAGCTTGTTTCATCCTATTCGCTATTATCTTTGACCCTTGTTTGTAAATGAGGCTGCAAAGGGAGATTGGTCTGAAATATTCAAAAGTAACAGGGCCATTATTTTTTGGAATTAGGGCTATGAATGTAGAGTTCATAGCTCCCAAAATTTTACCAACCCTTCTACTTTCCTCCACTACTCTTAATAAGTCTTCTTCTAGAAATCATAAAAACCAAGACAAAATTTGGTAGTCCAACTATCAAGACTAGGGATTGTTTCCTTATTAAAGGAGCTCAAGAAAGATTTTAATTCACTTTTAGTGATCGTAGAATCTGTTATCACTCCAGGAAACTCTCCTAGGCTGTAAGTCAGAGATGCCTGGTAACTCAATCTTTTGGTAAATATTTTCTTAATAATGATGTGGTTTTTGGATCAATATGAATATCTAGGGGTTGGACTGTGTCTTTGAGACTATCTAGTAATATCAAATATCACAAGGCCTTCTAAGAATGCAATCAGACAAGGATTGATCAAATAGAATAGAAGATAGTTGTTGAACCAGATTATACTCATGTAAAATAGTAAGCACAATGGGTTTAATAACTAGGGAAATAACTTATGATTCTTAACTTAATCAATCAATTAGTGAGATGACAGTCACATGCAGATTGAATAAGCGCCAACAAAGAAAACATTCACTCATAAGATATCATAGAATAGAAAAGAAAGGTCTGAAAACACAAATGAAGGAAGCTTGCAATGTTTCATATATTAAGAATGAGTCTTAGTTACAGTAGAAGCATGTAGAACCCAAAATCGAACCCTTGGTTCATATTCTATCCTAAGCTTTATAGCTTTACAATGCAGTTCTGAGATCCTAAAAATATGGATCAAATATGATAAAGATAGTAAATCAAAATCTAGTTGCAAAAGATGTGGGATGATCCCCAAAAATGAGGTCAATCCCAGATTTCATGGTCTTCCTCTCTTGTTGAGTGCTGGTGTAGTGCAGGATAGCCTCCCAAGGCTGACTGATGACTCTTCTAAGAGATAAAATTCGAATTTGCTGAGGTGTGACAAAATCCCTATATTTTTGCCTTTGAAAAATGTACCAAACTTGATTAAAACACCTCTACTTTGCCTTATCCATCAAAGTAACCATTGGATCTGACTTGATAATTCACCACCTATCTATTCCGAGAGGTTTCATCTCATTATGATTTGAAAATTCTTGATCTGGGCGAAATTTCAAGTATTCTGGTCATTACAGGCTTTCGGTGGTTAACATAGAAGACTTCTGGGTGGATTAACTACCGAAATCACTGCTTTCGGTGGTTAATGAACAGTCGTCCTGTTCACCTAAACCACCGAAAAGGAAGGTTTTACAGAAATAAACTGCCTTGGAAAAAATCAAATTTCTCAGTCATGGAGAGTCTGTTTTGCATGCTTGAATAGTCGATCGACATATACAGATCATAAGATTTCCAATGGTGCAATCAGATTTGGATTTGGAGCTAGGGAAGTTAGTCAAATGTTCCCTACAAGATTAGGAATCATTCTTGCAAAAATGCCAGTGCATTTTTTATCGTTAACAGAATCCATAATTAAATTCATCTCATCATCAAATAACCTTGCAAATAAGTTGACCACTTTCATGATTTAATCGATATTAGAAGCATTACTTTCCTTGAATAGGGAGTGAAAGTGGGTTTTACCTGCATTATCTATATCAATGAAAGAGGTCACCTTGACACCATTTGATGCCTCAATCTCCCAGACATTATTGAAATTTTTTCTTTAAGATGCATATTTTTTGAATAACTTTGTGTTGTTGTCTCCCTCATCTAACCAGACATACCTGCTTTTAATCCTCCATTTAGCACCTTCCAATTCTAATAGGGTTTTATTTTTCCCTCCAAGGGCCTTGAACCTCAAATCTTTTGCATTAGAGAATAACCCATTAGTATTTTGATCAAAGCGACCTTTAAATTCCACTTTGAATTCCTGCATTTATTTTTGGTTATGCTTGGATTTTCCCCTAGCCGATTCAGTAACCAACTTCTTTACTCGAATCAAATTGTTTGAGAAGTGAAACATAGCCAATTCACTATTATCCACCTCATACTTTGACCAGTTACTTAGAAGTATATTTCTAAATTTTTCCTCATTCAACCAAGTATGATTAAACTTAAAGGGTACTGGATTCTTCTGGTTGGAACTATCTAAGTGAAAAAAGATAGGAAAATGTGTTGAGGGGGTTGGATTCCCTAGACCCAATAGTAGGGATTGAACCCAAGGAGGAGGCCCAATTAAACACTTCCCTATTTGGTATGAAACAAACCTCTGGATTATGTTTTGACAACCTTTCAATGCGATTTATGAATTAGTTAAAGTGTCTTTCTACTCTTTTTATGTTTTTTATGATGTAGGTAGTTAATATGGGAAATAGAACCTAATTTAAAAAGTTTGAAGGAGCCCGCTACCAAAGGATAATTCTCATTAATAGTAAATGAAAGTAACCAATAGTTTTGAGATCTCTAAGAAATAACTCTAATAAGAAGCATTACTACATGATCACCTTCAAGAAACATAAAATGTGAAAAGAGGAAAACTCTACTCCCAAAACGTAACTCTTGAAAACAATGGCTAGGAAAAGTCTTGTAACTATAATTTATTATTATAAGAAATAATTCTATAGGAAGATATAGCTACCAAGATACTCCCAGGAAACACATGACAACATTTTTCCATCTACTCCATCAATTATTTCAAAAATAATTCTACAATGATTACCGTACTTAATAGCAAAAAAATAGGATTACGAAAGATGAGAAACTGATTAATAAAAAAATATTGAAGATCACACCTAGAAATTTATACAATCATACAAGATAACTTAGCATAATTGAAATCCTTACTATACACATCTGACATAACAGTTGTTCAAGGAATAATCCACAAGAAAAGAAAACACACACAGTGATTCAAAAAAACTCTTGTCTCTTATAGAGATTTTGAATTAAAACTTCGAAATGGTTCTCCAATGACATTCTAGAATTTTTCTCCAATCAAAAGCCCCTTCTTTAGAGGTTGATCCCTTTGTTTATTCATATTACAATTTCCAATAATAATATATTAAAAAAAAATAAAAACTGAGAAATTCCTAAACTAAAAATGAGTCAAGATGACTCGTGTGATCTGGGAGTTTCAAGGCTTGCATGCTTGTCAACATATGTGGCCCACTATGAGTATAAATCGCCACATCTCTGGTTGTAGGGAAACCTATGCTAGTCCATAATGATACTCATGTTTTCTTTGCTTTCTCTATAGTTTCAAATGTAACCCTCTATTTTGGGCGTCATCTATTCTAGTCTATTGACAATATTGATCACACCTACTAAAGATCTTTGTATATGGCCATGTTCAACTACAAATATATTTTTGACATTAGCTTGATACTCATCAATGGTTCACTTGAAACCCATCGATACTTCTTCAATTGACCAAAAATCTCCAGGTGATTAGAATGTTGGTAGTTGGAGGTCAATCATTTCTTGATTGATCTTCTCCCATGTTCTATTGCAAGTGGACCATTACTCTACCATGTGATTCTTCGTCTACTCAATGATATATGCCCAATATTGTGTTGTTGAATGCATTCATGCTATACTATCATCCATTAAAATATCGATGCCATGGTCCTCTTCTCCTCGATCCTTTTGTTTTTCTCTAATGAATTCAACCTGGTTCAAATCCCTGGCACCCTTTTTCACTCCATCTCAGTACTTATTTATGTGCTATAGAATGAAATAGTGTTTCCTCTTGAAATTCAATGACCTTTTTAAAAACGTGTCTCAAATTTGTTGGTGTTTTTCATGTTCTTCAAGGAGGTCTTTGACAAAATTAGAAGTTCCTCTAGTTTCTTGGTAATACTTAACTTGATGTTGGAGTGATTCCAAAAAATTCCTTTCTTCTTCCAACTCCTTTTATTCCTACATAATCCTGTCCAATGAGGCATGTGAAATGGAAATACTTGCAGAGACCAATTCACTCATCTTAGCCCTTTTTGCATCAAGTATGACCTCTTTGGAGGTACATAGTATGCAACTATCCACAATGATATTTGTTTTACTATGTTTTCTTTTGATGATTGAATTCCTCTTTCAATCATAAGCAAGATATTCCAAATTGACAACTTCATCGACTGGCTAGGGTATGGGTTGATCTCCCCAAGATGATATATTAAAATTTTTAACTCTTTAAATATTGTCACAATAATGCCAATGTTGTTAGAAACGAGAAGAAGAAAGTGAAATGGCGTGATTGATAAAGAGTCATAGAATTGGGAAAAATGGGAATGATTAGAGTAAGGATTTGAGGATGTAGAAAATTGAATCAATAGAATCACAATTCTCACTATTGTAATCTTAATTTTAGGTTGTGTAATGTTAACAATGTCCATTTTTTGTAGGTTCACATCTGATATGGATTATTTTCAGCACGAAATGAGAGTGGAGATATAATAAATAAATGTACATAGATATATAATATATCCAATAATATAACATAAATATATCAGAGATGCAACCATAAACACAAACATACAATAATACACAATTTCTATTAATGAGCGAAATGTAAAAGACTGCAGAAATACATAGTGAAAGACTCACTAGAATGGTGGTAGCTTATATATGAGAAGATATGTGACGAATACTCACATTTGAAAGAATATGATTATTACAATGAGGCTCTAAATTAATTTTTAACATAAAGAAAATCCAAAACCCTAACCCTGGAAGATGAAAAGCGAACAGTTTTGTGGACCCCGTTTTGGGTAGTTTGGTGTATCAACTTCCCGAGGGTGTAACTTTGGCATACGATCTTCGTTTGGGATGCACGATAGCTCGTTGGAAAGGTATCATCGAGGAGATTCATTTTGAGGTATAAATCGGAGACTTTGGAATTATTAAGGTGATCAATCCCGAAAAAAACTTCATTTAGGCCCTCAAAATGGCCTCGAAAGTTTAGGAACCGAAAAACTGCTAAAAATAGTAAATTGGTAGAAGAATGTTTTGAGCTAGTTGGAATAGGTGGGTGGCCACCAATATACACCTGGATCAATCCTATATCCTTAGGAAGGAATGGTCTCCATTTTTTTGAGTGCTTGAGGGTGAGAGAAAAACGTTTGTTGAATCTGCATCTTGATGAGTTGCTTGCCTTGCTGGAGAAGTTGCGTTGCTTAGCTTGTTGAAGGTTGTCACGAACATGTGGTTGGAAGGGATGGACCTTTTTAACCACTCTAGATACATGAGATGGATTTGTGTAGAAGGAATCCTTGCATTTTTCTTCAACTTGTCGACTTGCTTCTATTGGACATAAGGTGCTTGGACTGAGGCTGCAGTAGTCTTCTTCTATTCACCTTTTGAATAGATTGTGAAGAAGCTGAATTTTGTAGTATGAGATACTACCTTGCGAAATTGTTTGGGTGGTATAGTAGTTGGAACTACCTATCGTATCATGTAGAGATGACCCCCAGAGTATTAATGATACTACGGGGTCAAAACAGATAATATTGTGCTTCCACATATATGGCTGGCCCAAAAGAAAATCACATACATCCAGTGGGGAAACATCACATAATACCTCTTCCTTGAAGGGATGGATGTTGTATGATAATCGACACTGTTGGATGACACAGAGATCGCGTCCCTGGAAAAGCCACCCGATGTTGTATGGCTGCAGGTGTGGTGTTGTCAATAATACCAACTATTTGACAACCCCTGTTGAGATGAGGTTCTTCTAGCTTCCACTATCAACAATAAAATGCAGCGAGGTCCCCTTCATCCACATCTGTGAATGAAAAATGCACTCCCCCTCTTTAGGTTTTGGTGGTTCTTTTGGTTGAATTGTTGCGGTTGTGACAATAGCAGTGGGGTTTGTGTCGATGATCTGTCTTCTCCCATTATTTTCTGAATCAGATTCTGAGTCAGGGTTCAACTCCTTTTATTTGATCTCGACCACCAATAAATTTTTTGAGTGACATTCATTAGTGTTGTGTCAGGGGATTTTGTGGAAATCACATCACTTTCTAGTGTCCTTCTTCGTCTTTCCATTACCCTTGTTTTCCTATGGCTTGGAATGGTTTTCTGAAGGTCGGTTGTTAGGGATGTCTTTACCATACTTTGGTTGTTGCATATTTATAGACCTTAACTCCCCCTTGTTTTGGTGCTTAAATTTCTGCTCGATTTTAACAACATATCGATAAGAAGCACCCAATGATGAGATGTCCAGAAAATACATTTCAATTTAGATGTATTTGTGTATATCCCCATGGCATTTCAGAACTAGATGTCGCTCAGAGTCTTTGATACCTAGCTTGGTGTGAAAGGTATGGAATTTATTGGTGAACTCTGGCACTGCTTGGCCCCTCTCTTTCCATAGTGTGTTCCATCTCATGTACTAGTCGTCATAGTTTCCAACAAGGTAATATTGTTTCTTGACCGCATCCACAAAAAAATACCAAGTGGGATAAGCCTCATATATTCCAGACTCCTCTGTGGAACTTTTCTCTTAGTAAGTTTCCCACCAATTTTTGACATGGGAAAGAGCCTTAAGGAGTACAAAGGTGATATTTTCCCTATCAGAGAAATTATGAATAGAGAAATAACCTTCTAGCAGATTTAACCATTTTTCTAGGGAATATGCATCTACTTGTCCTTCAAATACGAGAATATCAAAATTAAATTGTACCTTTAAAGGCAAGGTGCCTCCAAAGTGGTCGCTTTATGAAGACATTCTTATTTTTATCGACATGCGTTGAAGGATGTGGGCAAAATTCTCCATTATTTCGTCCCTTTGTCACGCGAGAGCTTGCTCAAGCAACATATTAATAGATTCTTCTGCTCCGTCATTTTTTCTTTTCTTCCTCCATGGAGGGTTTCTTGGGTGTGCGAGAGAGATTTTTCTCAAGAGAGACAAGCTCGAGAATGAACTTGCTATACTCAGAACTCATCAGGGACAAGCATTGAAAAATGATCAACAACAGCCTGCTCTGATACCACTGATCCAGATTATTTTTGGCACGAAATGAGAGTGGAGATATAATAAATAAATGTATAGAGATATATAATATCCAATAATATAACACAAATATATCATAGATGCAACCATAAACATAAAGATACAGTAATACACAATTTCTATTAATGAGGTAAATGTATAAAACTGTAGAAATACAGAGTTTAAGACTCACTAGAATGGTAGCAGCTTATCTTTGAGAAGAGATGTGATGGATACTCACATTCGCAAGAAGATTATTATTACAATGAGGCTCTAAAGGCCTTTTTAACTTAAATAAAATCCAAAACCCTAACCCCGAAAGATGAAAAGCCAACAGTTTTGTGGACCCCATTTTGGGTAGTTTGGTGTATCAACTACCTGGGGGCATAACTTTGGCATATGATCTCTGTTTGGGGTGAACGATAGCTCGTTGGAAAGGTATCATCGTGGATATTAATTTTGAGGGCTCAATCAAAGCCTTTGACCATCATTGAGGTGATTGATCATAGAAAAACATCATTTAGGCCCTCAAAATGGCCCTAGAAGTTTAGAAACCGAAAATCTACGAAAAATAGTAAATTGTCAGAACACTGTTTTGAGCCAGTTGGAATAGGTGGGTGGCCATCGATATCCACCTAGATAAATATCTAAACATAATCAAGAACATACAAGTTATACAATTTCATTGAGCTTAATAAAACAATTTTGTTGGGTATGTGTTATATTCTTTGCATGTGTGTGTGTGGGCGCGTTAGATTCGACAACTACATATGACGATCCCATATTAAGGGATTAGGGTTTTGGAATCTACGGAATACCTAAAAACATTGTATATATATTGTATGGTGAATGGTGAAATTAATACAATGAAGCGTTGAAAGTTTTTCTCCCGGTTAAGGGTTTCCAGTATAAATCTCTGTGTACTATGTGTATGAGCCATTGATTAATTTTTGTTTTTCTTAAGAATCTATATGCATTGATTTACTTCACAGGTTTAAAACTTACATGTGGTATCATAGCTCATTTTTGGCTTCATAGGGACGCCTTTGTTGCTGAGGGTTTGGCTTGGTCTTGATAAATCAACTTTATCTTAGGTCTGTGATAAACCCGGGTTTAGTGGGAGCTTTTGCAGTGGTGACTCAAGTGTAGAAAGAGGAATGGAGAGCTCTTCTAGAATTGAGATAGAGAAGTTCAACAATAAAAAGTTTGAACTATGGAAGCTCAATATGGAGGACCTTCTTGTAGACAAAGAACAATGGATCGTTGTGGATCCTGGTACACAACCTACTGGCACACAGTCGACTGGTACACAACCTACTAGTACATAAACTACTAGTACACCACCTACTGGTATATTGAAGGAAGATTGGGAGAAGTTGGACAGAAGAGCAAGGAGTATTATTCGACTCTACCTGGCAGATTTGGTGTTGTTGAATGTCTCAGGAGAATCTACAACCAAGGAACTATGGGATAATTTATGGAATTTGTATCAATCAAATTCCTTGGTAAACAAGTTGTTTCTTCGAAATAAGTTGTATCATATTAGGATGGAAGATGGATATTTTGTGACAGAACATCTAAATACCTTTAATAATATGGTAAGTCAACTTGTCTCTATTAATATTACAATTGCAGAAGAAGATAAGTGTATTACTTTGTTATGTTCTTTGCCAAACTCTTGGGATAATCTGGTTGTAGCAATTAGTAGTACCACTCAATCTACATTGAAGTATGAGGATGTAGTTACATCCTTGTTATCTGAAGAGATGAGGCAGAAAATCATGGATGGTCATAACACATATGATTTATTTGTAAGAGTTCGTACTCNAAGTTCAACAATAAAAACTTTGAACTATGGAAGCTCAATATGGAGGACCTTCTTGTAGACAAAGAACAATGGATCGTTGTGGATCCTGGTACACAACCTACTGGCACACAGTCGACTGGTACACAACCTACTAGTACACCACCTACTGGTATATCGAAGGAAGATTGGGAGAAGTTGGACAGAAGAGCAAGGAGTATTATTCGACTCTACCTGGCAGATTTGGTGTTGTTGAATGTCTCAGGAGAATCTACAACCAAGGAACTATGGGATAAGTTATGGAATTTGTATCAATCAAATTCCTTGGTAAACAAGTTGTTTCTTCGAAATAAGTTGTATCATATTAGGATGGAAGATGGATATTTTGTGACAGAACATCTAAATGCCTTTAATAATCTGGTAAGTCAACTTGTCTCTATTAATATTACAATTGCAGAAGAAGATAAGTGTATTACTTTGTTATGTTCTTTGCCAAACTCTTGGGATAATCTAGTTGTAGCAATTAGTAGTACCACTCAATCTACATTGAAGTATGAGGATGTAGTTACATCCTTGTTATCTGAAGAGATGAGGCAGAAAATCATGGATGGTCATAACACATATGATTTATTTGTAAGAGGTCGTACTCAAGACAAGAATCCTGGTAAGTCTTCGGGGGGGGAGATCTAAATCTATAGGTAGATATAAGTCTCCAGAAAAATATTTCAGGAAATGTTGGAAGTGTGGTAAAACAGGGCATTATAAGAAAGATTGCAAGTCTAAGAAGGTTGATAAACCAAAGGGATCTGATAGTACCTCTTCCACAGAGATGAAAACCTCCACTGAAGAAGGAGGTGGTGTTTACCTGGAATCTACAGGTACACATGCAGACAATGATGTATGATTGATCGACTCAGGTGTGTCATACCATATGACTCCTCACAGGGAGTGCTTCTCTTAATATGAAAAATACGATGGCGGTGATGTATTCCTAGGAGATGAATCGACAACCAAAATCATGGTACGTGGAAGGGTTAAGTTGTTGCTAAAACATGGAAGGATTAGAACTCTCCCCGGGGTTCTGCACATTCCAAAACTTGTCAGGAGCCTAATATTTGTAAGCAATTTGGATGATGCATGAGTGGATACTGTATTTGGAAAGAACACTTGCAAGATGGTACGAGGAGCAATGGTGTTGATGAGGGGAGTTCGGTGTGGAACTATGTACAAGTTATTGGGAAGAACTTATACTAATGGGTGTAACAGTTATGTTTTCCCTGAGAAAAGAAATAAATAAGACAAGACCAATATTGTCCCTGGAAAGAAGACCATGTTATGGCATCAAAGACTGGGACATATTGGAGAAAAGGGCCTTCGAACACTACATGGTAAAAGTATGGTTGAAGATATGTCTAATTGCACTCTGTATTTTGATTTCTATGAACATTGCATATATGGTAAAAAGAATCGAGTAAGATTTGCATCTTGTGCTACAAAAGTAAAGGGGATCTTAGAGTTGATACACAGTGATGTGTTTGGACCTGTACATGTTCCATCACTAGGTAATTCTGTGTATTATGTTTCATTCATAGATGATTTCTCAAGGAACACATGGATTTATTTTCTTAGAAAGAAATCTGAGGTATTTGATAAATTTAAAGAGTTTAAGGCTTTGCTAGAAAATCATACAAAGAATAAAATAAAGGTATTGAGAACAGATAATGGTGGAGAATTCTGCAGAAATAAATTCGAAGAATTTTGTAAGTGTGGTATAGCAAGGCAGAAGACTACTCCATACACTCCTCAACATAATGGATTTGCATAAAGGATTAACATGACACTTATGGAAAAAGCAAGGAGCATGCTCAACGGTCCCGAGTTAGGACAAGAATTCTAGGTAGAGGCAGTGGGTACATCATGTTACTTGGTCAATCGATCACCCTCATCAACATTGGATGATAAAACTCCACACGAGGTATGGACTTGCAAGAAACCCTCTCTTGAACATCTTAGAGTGTTTGGTTGTGATGCTTATGTACATGTTCCAAAGGAAAATAGGAGTAAGCTAGATAAAAAGGTAGAAAAGTGTATATTTATTGGTTATAAAGATGGTGTGAAAGGTTATAAGCTTTGGAACCCAAAAACCAAGAAGATTGCTTACAGTTGAGATGTTGTCTTCAGAGAGGTAAAATATGTTTCCAAACAGGATTTCCTACCAAGGCCAGAAGAACCTGAGAAAATAGAGTTGGAGTTGGATGATGCAAAATATGAATCATCTGAAGAAGATGAAGCAGAAGAAGAAGAAGAACCTCATACCCCAGTATTGAGGAGATCAGTGAGAGAAAGAAGGCAACTAGAGAGGTATAGTCCACCTGATTTCCATTCAAATTTTGCTTTATATATTACTAATGATGATCCCAGAATTGTCAGGGAAGTAGTGAATTCAGAGGATAGTAAACTATGGAAGAAGGCCATGGTTGAAGAAGTGGATGCTTTGGATAAGAATGAGGCATGGGATATAGTTGAGTTGTCAGCTGGAAGAAAATATGTTGGGATAAAATGCTTGTTTAAGAAGAAGTTTAGTGCAGAAGGTAAAGTGGAGAAATACAAAGCTCAGTTAGTAGCAAAAGGTTATTCCCGGGTAGAGGGAATTGATTTTGGTGAGATTTTTTCTCATGTTGCCAAGTTAACGTCTATTATATTTATTTTTATCTATTGTTGTTTCTTTTGATATTGAAGTGGAACATATGTATGTGAAGACATCATTCCTACATGGGGATTTGGAAGAAGAAATCTACATGAAGAAACCAAAAGGCTTTGTAGTGAAGGGAAATAAAGAGTTGTTTTGTAAGATAAAGAAGTCGCTATATGTTATGAAGCAATCACATAGGATGTGGTACCAAAAGTTGACACATACATCCTTGGAATGGGATTTGTGAGAAGCATAGTTGATCATTGTGTATATTCCAAGAAGGTTGGTAATCCCTTCATTTATGTAGTTTTGTATGTTGATGACATGTTGTTGGTAGGAAATAACATGGATGTTATCAAGGAGGTGAAATCGCAACTATCCTCCAAATTTGACATGAAGAATCTCGGTGTTTCTAACTTCATTTTGGGAATGGAGATTAAAAGAGATCGTGCAAATAGGAAACTCTAGTTGAATCAAAGAAAATATGTTGAGATGATATTGCAGAGGTTTAATATGCATGGAAGTAAACTGGTCAAGGTTCTTATTCCTATAGGTGTAAAGTTATCTGTAGATCAGTGTCCCAAGACATAGGAAGAAGAAGAGGACATTTCCCATATTCTGTATGCTAGTGCAGTTGGCAGTTTGATGTATGCAATGGTCTGTACTAGACCAGACATTGCACATGTAGTGGGATTTTTGAGCAGGTATATGTCAAAAACAGGGAAGGAGCATTGGGAAATGGTAAAGAGGGTCTTCAGGTATTTGTGTTGCACTACCAATTATGTATTGTGCTACCAAGGAAGACCAGGATTGGACAGAGTGGTGGACATACATGGATTTGTTGATTCATACTGGGATGGAGATCTAGATCACATAAGATCTACAAGTGGGTATGTGTTTAACCCATTTGGAGGAGAAATCAGTTGGATGAGCAAAATATAGGTTGTAGGGGCACTCTCAAATACAGAAGATGAATACATGGAAACCACTCATGCAAGAAAGGAAGCAATATGGTTACAGAGATTGTGTTCAGGTATTGGGTTGGTACAACAAGCAATGAGATTAGATTGTGACAGTCAGAGTGCAATCTTCCTGGAAAATAACCCAGCTTATCAATCGAAGACAAATCATATTGATGTTCAATATCACTTTGTGAGAGACATAGTTGAAGAAAAGAAGGTGTTGCTGGAAAAGGTTGACACTTTGATAAATGTTGTAGATTAATTGACAAAGTTTGTGAGTACAAAAACATTCTCCTAGTGTAGAGTAAAAATGGGCATTGTTTCCCTGGATTGTTGACTTTATAGTCCCGTGGCCCCCTTGATGCAAAGAAAACAACAAGTGGGAGAATGTTGGGTATGTGTTATATTCTTTGCATGTGTGTGTGTGGGATCATCAAATTCGACAACTGCATCTAACTATGCCTCTAGTAGTGCTCTTTGTGTCATGTGCACCAAGTTCTTCCTAGGGGGGGCCATGTATGGACCCCCTGGTTATGCACAGCGTTCGGGGCAACGCCCCGATTTTTTTTGCGGGGGGGGGTGGTTTGCTATTTTAGTGGATTTTGATATTTTTAGTGGTTTTGTAAATTAATCTCAAATTAAGAGATTAGGGTTTTGGTATCTACGAAATACCTAAAAACATTGTATATATATTGTATGGTGAATGGTGAAATTAATACAATGAAGCGTTGAAAGGTTTTCTCCCGGTTATGGGTTTCCGTTATAAATCTCTATGTACTATGTGTATGAGCCATTGATTAATTTCTATTTTTCTTAAGAATATATATGCATTGTTTTACTTCACAGGTTTAAAACTTACAAATTTATCCTAAGAAAAATCCTTAACATAGTTTTGTGTGAAACAAAAAGAAATATGCATTATCTTTACAATGAACTTGACTAAACCTATACAAGATTGGTGGATTGTTGAGATATTTCCATTCAAGTATTAATTATGTGTTTTTTTCCCATTAAGTATCTATTGCAATAATGGGGATGTTGGGAACTACTTAATAAGTGGTCAAGAAGCCATCAAATGTGTTCAAATAATAATCAAATATTAGATACCAAGGTTGTACTCATGTCATGGCTTATAAAAGGTAGACACATAGAATTACCAATCCAATAAAATAACTATGAATCAACATGTTAGTTATTTTTGAAGAGATGGAATTTGTGAACTTGAAGAAAGGGAGATGACCTCATTTCCTTGGGTTCACTCAATGTCTATTGTTTTCTCTTCAAAATGTCATTGAACCACACAATCACAATTAATCTTGTTAATTATTAGTTTCCAATGCTATTAAAATAACCCATAATCCATCACTAATTGTTTTGGTGTTTTGCAGAGCCAAGAGTGTAGGTAAACATAAAAATTATCATATGAAAAAGAATTGAAAATCCTCACAATGCATGAATTCAAGTGGGGATTTAGAAAGACAAGGTGTCTAAGGTGCTATAGGAATATTTCATTAAGTGTCACTTAGATGGTTCATACACCAATACAATGGTAGCATTATTTGGGTCTAGTTATGTGATAGATTTAATATTGTTGAAGGGTGCATCATATTAGGGAATAAATGGGAGTCAATGAGAATAGATATGATTTTAGTATTTAGATGCCAAAGGAAAGTAATTGGAGTTTAATCTTGAATCTTGATCATAATTAACATTCATTCTCATATAATATGGAAGTCACAACATTGATTCAACAACCAAGATTTGAGAGTGAAGACATTGATGGGTTGTTTAAAATGTGACCCTTCTTTTGATTTTTTTTAACATTTGTTATCCTTCAAAAATGACAAGTGATTTCAAATATTTACATTTCTTTTGAAGGGTATTTTTTGAATTACCTTTCTAGGACAAGTTTGAACCCTTTGGAAGGGTTGGTAAGGGTTTGATGTTGATCACTAGTTGACATAACCCAAATTCAAATTCAAGCAGACATAAAACTCTAGGTATTTATCCAAGTGTGATGGAATTTATACTACAACATTAAATGAAAAAAAAAATGGCGATGACTTTGGAAATTATTGCATGTTGGGTATGTGTTATATTCTTTGCATGATCAAACCCACACACTGTGTTGTTCCAAGCGCAGTGGGGGGGTAACAGGGGGGTGATAACCCCCCTGATCGAGGGGTTGTAGGGGGGAAAGCCCTTAAATTATTTTTGGGTGGTTTTTGCATTCGTTTTTTAGTAGTTTTCAACACACAGCTTTCACTTTTGGTGGTTTTGTGGTGCATGGGTGGATTTGTGGCTTAGCCCATGGTTTTCTAATTTCAGTTAAGGAATTAGGGTTGTAATCTAATTTGGGTCAATGGATTAGAGGTTTTGGAAGCCACAAGATTATATATATATATATATATATATATATATATATATATATATATATATATATATATATATATATATATATATATATATGTAAACAATGAAGTTTGAAGATGATGAATAAGAATTAGAGGTGCGACTCTAAATAGGTTGTTGGTTTTCCCAATTTGGGTTTCTAGGGTAAATATCCATGTACATGTGTGATTGCAATTGTCTTCTTTTCTACTTTTAAGAATCTATGTGTGCATTACATAATTGTAAAAGGATTAAAACTTACATTGCATAGGTATATAATTTTTAATGGCAAGCACGTTGATAGGATAAGGTTAAACTACAACAAAGGTACAATATTTTAGGATTCATGTATAAGGTTAATGGCTAGGAGTTGCAGATACCATAAGGGCCTTCCTTTGGTAGCCCTAGCGATGACTAGATAGGGATAATCAATATCTTGTGGGTATTTTTCATGGGAGGAAACTACCTTTTTGTCTCAGGGTATGCCTTAAACTGCTTCTAATTGGATAAGAATTTGTCTTCCTTTGACTGTTAAGGTATGGGTATCCTAAATGCATGTGGCATAAGAGAAAGTGTTCCCCCTACCATTATGGTGGGTTATTCCTAATAGGTAGATGATGGAGAGCCAACAACTACTAGATTCCTAAGTAAAGTGGATCTCAAGGAAGTGTTAACCATAAGACCTAAAAGGTAGGTGGATAAAGCTAAGAGTGAAGTGTTCAGAAGTAACTTCGCACTCCAGTATAACGATATTGACATAAGGTTAAAGACCTCTACCATGTACCTAGAGGGTGAGATACCCTTGTTTAAAAATTCCTCTTAGGAATGAGTTTAAATGATAATTGGGGTATAATATACTATGCTTCATGTACATAGTTGAAGGCTAGGTGTTGCAGATACCACATGATCCTTCGTCTAGTATCCTTGACAATGACTAGATATGGACATTGGGTCCTCGGTAGACATTTTTCATGGGCTAAAACTATACTTTCAGTCCTAGAGTATGACTTTAAACTGCTTGTGATTGGTTAAGAGTTCATATTCCTCATATTGTTAAGTTTTGAGTGATCTACATGCATCTGGTAGGAGTGAAATTTTTCCCTTGTATAGAGCACTAATGGATTATTATAGGTGGCTTGGTTTTGTTGAGCACTGAATAATGTGTCTTCACACATTTGTTGTAAGGTGACATTTGTTTAGTAACATTATTGGTTGACTTGAGAAACACTCATATTTTCTCCAACATGTGAGAAAAAAAGGACAAGAGACTATTTTCTAGAATTTCCCCTTAAGGATTTTAAATCATGTGGTTATTTTGTGCTTCGGAATATTTGGAAGCATGGAAAAAGTAGCCCAATCTCTCTATTAGCATGATAATTAGTAACACTCAATTTTTTTTCAAAGAGGCTTGGATCTGTTGCATTACTCGATTTGAACATGGAAGGTCCAACACTCTCCTCTAGCTCAGTTTAACATGTACCTCCACAAACAATTGTTTAAGAAATGGACTTTTAGTTGTAGAGAATATCTATGAGATATTGACACTAGATCATAGGAAACTTGGCCCAATCTTTCAAGAGATTTCAGTTTAATTTGATTTGATCACCTCACTTTTTAAGGTGGCTTGATGACTGACTCCACTCAATGAGATGTACAAATTCACCTCCCTAGACCTTATTTTGAGAGATAACATGTTTAGAGATATACAATGAAGAATTCAAAGAATTCAAGTGAGTGAATCATTTATGTACAATGTGTTCACCTTTAGAGTTTCTTCCACACTCTATGTCCTTGTATAATTTCTAGTATTCCAAGGCCTACACTCCAAAAAGCCTTTGCGAACATTGATGACACTATTTATCCACTCTATGTTCAATTTAGAGTTTTGGTGGTTTGTTCGATAAAGAGGTGAATGAATCAGTATGTTTTGTATATGATTTGGTTGTTGTTATTATTATTAAAGTGGGCCTTCTCAACAAAAAACACTAATTATTGCTTTCCACCTTTTTCTTACGCTCCAATTCTCTAATTTAGACTCATTATTCATATTTAGTAGACGTAAGAAGTTATATATGAAATTATTTAATTAATATTCATAAAAAAAAGGACAAGAACAATTTTATATGAATTATTTAAAATGGTAAAACAAATGTATTAATTACGACTTATTTAAAGTGGTAATACAATTTTTTATCAATGGATGCCCTCCCATTCATCATCGATAATAAACTGTTTTGTAAACACCTAAATATAATCAACAATAAAAGAATATCGAGTAAATTTTTATTGCTTTCTTACTTTTTACGAAATCAAAGGAATATGGTAATTTAAATATAATCAACAAGAAAAGAATATCGAGTAAATTTTTATTGCTTTTTTACTTTTTACGAAATCAAAGGAATATGGTAATTTACTCCATAACGTTTTTTCCAAGGAAAAAATTTGCTGAATTATATTGGATGTATAATTGTTTTACAACTTTCATCTCGTTTCCGAGGGAACATTTTCAAAGGATATATAGTTGATTGAAACCTAACCTTACACAAACTTCAATAAGGATGTGATAAAACAATCCTTCAAGAAAACACACAGTCAAAAAGTCTGCAGACTATAGTCTTAACTTCGCCAAAAAGAAAGAAACTTAAACAAAAGTTCCTTTTATACAACAAGTATTCAAAAACAATTGCCCCTCAATCGTAACAAGAGCAACTCCACAAGATAGAAACTAATGGATTTTTATTTGTCTCCTTGGGCTTTCCTCGCCATTGGTCCTTATGAAATAGGACATTATACCCTATGGTTCACCCAAGGCCCACTTTGAAAGGACGTCAACATCTACATTAAAATTTATGTATATGTGTTGGAAGCTTATAGACTGAAAAATTTTCATTAGTGAGCAGATTCTAGTTTTCCAACCTACTACTATACTGACCTGGAACCTTCCTTTGTCTTTAAGCCAATTGCTAATGACTTATGAATCTCCCATAACATGGATCCTAGGAATTAACAAATGATTTTCTATTATGAGCATGGACCATGCTCCTAAAATCTCTACCCTTGTATTATTTCCTCTCCCACAGTTATAGGTCCATTTTATGATTGTATCATCCTTTATCTTTATAATTCCGCCTGATCCACTCCATCTACCATCCCTTTGATATGCTTCATCAAACCATGCAAGTGCGGAATCCTGATGAGGATTGATCAGTATGTCTCTTAGAAGCTTATCCTTTGGTTGTTTGTTGGGTCCATTCTGAATAGCCATGGACTTGTAGATCACCGCCTGTATAGAAGGAGTAGAATATTCAAATAAATATTTGTTGCGCTCATGCCAAATGAACCAAATAGTATGCGCTACTAACTGGGTAGGTACTTTCCTTTCCCCATACCAGTTTTTAAAATATTCTGAGAGAGAGTTTCCTTCCCATCTGCTTTTAAAGTTTACAACTTGAGTGTGATTTTCCCAAACCGAAATGGAAAAAGGACATAGTTTAAATAAGTGGAGGATCGATTCAGATTCGAGCTTATAGAGAGGACATCGCCCGTGACCTACCCATCCCCTTCTCTGCAACAAATCCCACATTAAAATTATCCCTTCCATCACTATCCATAAAAATAGTTTGACTTTTAGCTGGATATTCCAGTTCCACAATGACAGACTCCATTTCTCCTCTTTCACCAATTATTTTGTTGTAAAGATACTTCTATAGATTTTTTTTACCGATGGTACTCCAGAAAGATCACCTCTTATCCAAATTATTTTTTCCTCCGTCTCTTGGATGATCGCGCCTGAGTCAGCAAGTTTCCGTCGGAACATGTCCCATTCCATTTCCACGTCACCCCCGAATCCCAGATCAACACTGGTCTTCCAATAGGAGGATAATGAATGAGAGTAAAATAAATTTCTTACCTGAGCCAGTGAAAAAATACCTTTCTGGTTTAAAGCTTTCCGAAGATTTAAAGAGAGGAAGGATCTATCTCCCATCCCCAAGATCTGTTCCTTCCCCAAAGTGATTAATAGCCCTTTCCTGAGATTCCAACTTAATCCATGTGTGATTAAGTGAACAACTTTAATCAAACCGTTCCATATTCTGGAAGCCCCACTGTGCTGGAAAGACTCAGATCGAAACCAATTAATCACAATCGAATTATGGAGATATTTATCAATAATGACCCTGTGCCATATTCCTTTCCCCAAAAGAACTCTCCAACGAGTATTTGCAGCCAGTGATTTTCTAAAATCATAAATGTTGAGTATTCCCCAACCTCCATATGACTTTGGGACAATGATCTTCTCCCAATTGCAAAGATGCATTTGATGTGAATCATTGGTTCTCTTCCATAGAAAGTTGTACATCATCTTTCCTAAAATATTCAGAATCGATATAGGAACAATAGCTAGTGACATCCAATAAATAGATTGGCTTGATAACACTGCTTTTAGAAGTGTTAGGAATCCACCTCAAGTCAACCATCTAAAACACCAGTTCTTTATTCTTTTTTCAAATTTCTTGATTAACCAGCCCCAATCTTCGGATCTTTGAGATCAAACCTTTAGAAAAAATCGAAGATGTTTAAAGCCTATATCTAGTGCCAAGAAACTATAAGGAAAAACAACTTTGAAAGAGTTTAGTTCTTGATCCAAAAGTCCAACTTGGTGAAAAGTGGACTTCGTTTCATTTATATTCAATCCTGAGGTCAAACATAATAAATTTAGCACTTTATCAATCTCCCACCACTCATGCAAAGAGGCCTTTGTCATAATGATTACATCATCTACAAATAGAATATGTAAAATCTTTATGGTTCTAGATACATTTATACATGCCAACTTACCCTCTCTTTGACTTCTTTTTAGTAGGAGGCTCAATCCTTCCATAGCTAAAATGAATAGTAGGGGAGACAAGGGGCATCCTTGTCTTAGACCCCTGCCACTCTTAAAGAAATCAATAGCTTATCCATTGATAGATACTGCAAAGGAAGTAGAAACCACACAACTCAGAATCCAGTTCATCATATTAAGGCTCATTCCTATTTGAAGGAGAAGTAAGTGCAATAAGTCCCAAATTAAAAAATCATATGTTTTTTGTAAATCTAGCTTTAGGATCAATGACTTTGGTTTTTTATTTGAAATACTGTGAATGCATTCTTGAACTGTTCCTATGGTGTCCTGTATCTGTCTTCCCTATATAAAACCCAACTTCTCCTAGATAGAGATCTGGAAAGAATCATTTTTATTCGATCAAGAATAATCTTCGAAATAATTTTATAACACAAGCTACACAGTGAGATTGACCTATAATCCCCGAAATTGAGAGGCTTGTTGACTTTTGGAATTAAGGTTATAAAATTTGAGTTTAATGCCCCTATCATTACTCCTTTTTATCTAGACTCCTCCACCATTTCTAGGAGATCCTCTCCAACAATGTCAAAAAATTCCTTGAAAAATTCTACAATCCAGCCATCCGGGCTCGGGCTTTTGTCCACATTTAACTTTGATAGTGCCTTTTGAAATTCCTCCTTTTCCACATATTTGAATAAAGAATCCACCTCTAAATCATTCATCATTTTAGAAAACAAAGCAACCACCTTGACTTGTTCTCGGATCTCAAAAATCATTGGGTCTTTGTAAAAATATTTTAAGTGGGTTAAAGACGATTTTTTTATGTTTTCCTGTCCATTGTGCATTTGTCCCTCTCCATCTTGTATCTCCCAAATAAAATTTTTATTTCTCCTTAAGCTTGCATAATTATAAAAAAATTGTATTTAAATCTCCACTCATTAACCATATAGCGCGGCTACGCTGACACCATTTGTCCTCCATCTTCTAAAGAAAATTATTTCTTTCTTTCTTCATCTCCTTTAAAGACTTATCCACAAATTTTTTACAAGTACTGACCCCCATGTTTTCAATTATAAAGGATATTTCTTTATCCAGGCCAAAAAGTCTTGAATTTTTCCTATAACTTTGTTCCTTTTGCCAAGATTTTGTGCTAGTTTTTAAATCTTTTAGATTCCAGAATAGTAGTATCTACTTGCCCGACTCCTACAGATATAAATGGTCACTCCAAATTTTCTGAACCAAAATGATGAAGTCTTGTTCTAAATTCCACCTTAGATTAAATTTGAAAGGGATCGCCTTATAAACTGGAGGTAAGTCCAATTAGAGAATAATCAGAGCATGGTATGATATAAATGGGTGCTCAACCCACACTCTGTAGATATCAACCGATGCCAATAAGTCCTCCGAGATGAATTGTTTGTCAATTCTATTAGAAATGAGATCTGATCCTGTCTGGCCATTGTGCCAAGTAGGCACCAGTTTACCCGGGGGAATGTCAATTAACTTGTTTACCTGAAAATAATTGGTGAAAAAACTTGACAGCATTCCCAATGAGGCTGCACCGCCCCAGATTTCTCCCGCAGAGAGATTCATATTTAAATCACCAGCAAGTGTTAGATTTTTCATAGAAAGTAAACCTGAAACTTTGATATTTTCCCAGAAGTTTTTGTGGTCCACGCAGGGTCCATAGACATTGAGCATCAAAATCTGTCTTTTTCTTTTCAAACAAAAGCCTGTCAAAAATATTCCACCACACGTAAGAAAAGGAATCAAGCCAAAAATTTTTGGGTCCCATGCAACCAATAAACCTCCAGAAGTTCCTACAGAATTCACCGTGCTGCAGAGGCAATTTGGTCTAAGATATTGAAATAAAGAATGAGCCTTATCAGAATGAACCAAAGTCTCCTGAAAGAAAACAACATTAGGTATAGTTTTGTTAAAAGCACAACGAACCAAGGTAAGTTTCAGGGTGCCTCCTGTACCCCTTAAATTCAGAGAGATTAAAAACCTTATTTAGATCTTGCGAGGGACTTCACTTATCTAAGGGCCCCACCTTCGGTGGTCGATTGTGATGTGTGATTCCGAGAAGTCTCTGCATTATCTTTATTCCAAGCACTTATGGCTTTGACCAGTGAGATTTCTATACCTAACCCCCTAGACCAAGAAAATTATTTACCAACCTCTCCAAAATTGGATCTCGAGATACTAGCCTCCTCTTTGTCAGTCACAGGATTAGTTACCGATTTCCCGAGAAAAATAGGCAGTTGAACAGTTGTATCATTTCCACGGATGAAAGGAACCAAGGAGTAAAGTACTACAGATAAGTTTGACTCCTCAAATTCCAGTTCTCAAAAGCCAGTTCGGGTGGAAGAAATCCCTGTCAACAGTTGACTAAGTTTAGGGCCACACTTGTCCTCCGGTGGAGGGGAGAGTTCTAGAGGTGGGCTAAGGGTAGAAATCTGGGCAGAGTCCAAAGATGGGTTGTTAGTAACAGTCACAGGGTTCGATATTGGGAGGACATTCTAAGTGTTGAGGGAGGGATCACGTCCACCCATAGGATGGATAACATCATCCGATACCTCCGACTCAACTAAAGGTGGTGAACTAGAAAAATAAATAACATTCTTTAGCCAAACCGAAGAATTTAGACCTTCTCTTTCCCACACAGACAAAGACTGATAAAAAAAGGGACAGTGAGCTTGAATCTTACCAATAACCGAGGATGAGAGTTCCATAGTACTTGGATCAATCCGGTCTTGGTTGAAGTCTTCAAAGCCATAGAAACCTGTTTCCATAGAGGAGTCAGGATGGCTATAAATGAGGTCCAGTTCCTCCTGTGTAACTTCCCCATCCCCAAAACCCTTACAATCATGTCGAAGATGAGTGGTGCTCCTGCAATAACTAGATCTAAACAAAATACCCAAACAATCTATCCTCTGAAGAATACTTCTACATCTCCATTCAATCTCAAGAGTTGTTGGCAAACCCAAATGCACATACATTTCTACCAAAACCCTTCCAACTTTATGTGTTTCCCCCGCCAGAATTTCTTTATCAACTAAAATAAATTTGTCGAGTGAATTTCCTATGGCCTCCAAAGACCCTTCATTCCATAAATACAAAGGGAGACCAAGTAACCAAACCCAAATATGTCTAAGTAAAAAGTATTATGTTTCGGGATTGAAGGAAACCCTCCATCTTTTAAGAATTAAGCTACTATTACCATTCACCCAACAAGTTCCTAAGAGAGTAGCAATGTCTTCAGGTCATTTACAAAGGGATCCCATCCATCCCTTTGATAGATAAAATACTTCAGGGACATATCCTAGAAACGTGCGCCAGGTTGAAAATTTCTCTACGCACATATGACTGTATGCAAATGTCCCCACAATGCCACATAGTGCCAACCTACAAGTATACTCCAGTCCTATATCATAGCCTAGGACCATTTGTTTTATAGACTTTTGAGCTGACCACTGTCTTCTTCCTTTTTGACTAGTCAAGGATAAAGTATTCTTTAACCGGGAGCACAAGGTTTCTTTTCTTTCACTAACTTTTTGGGAGTTGTTCTCCAGAGCTTGATTCTATCCTCCTAGAGAAACCTCTGAAAGAGCAGGTAGATATGTATCTAAGGAGGGGGATTTTACAGGGTTTGTTAAAAAACAATAGTCATGTACTCGAGACTGCACTCCATTTGAATGAAAGCCTAAAGAATGAAAACCCGTGAATAATTCTGAGGAATAATGGGAAGTATTTTTTGCATCTGTCTGTCATAAATCATCCACTGACTCATTCATTAATGCATTAATCTCTACATTTATATTATCCATCCTTTGATTAGTCATCTTTCTTCCACCTAGTGAGTCTTAGTAAGTTATTTATCGATCAAGGGATAGAAACATTCCAAATCTCAAGGGGAGTAAGTGTTTTGATCAACACCTGTCACAATCATAAAGAAACAAGTCCACTTGTGAAGCACTATGCAATGTTCCCTCTAGAAGACAACGAAGTCCTTACCTTTGAGACCGGCGAAAAGGGTTCAATTACTAAAAAAAGTAAAAAAGATTGAAAGATGATGATTGAACTATACCCTCCTTCCACTAGAAGTTGGCTAAACTAAAACTAAAAAACTGCTATCATAACCCCTGAAACGCCTTTCAATATAACTAGGCAAAGTGAGCACTAAGCAAGGCATTGAATGACCAAAGTCCTCCAAAATATTTACTAAACCAATGGAGTTTACCTCCTTCGACCAAGGATTCTTTGGTTATATTCCCGCCTAAAAGAAATTTAAATTTGAAAGAGCTTCACCTAGTTTTCGACGCCTTCTCCCCATCTTCATGCTCATCATATTTTACTCCATAACTTAATATTTTTTTGTTGGTAAGTTGGGCATTAAAACAAAAACACTAGTAAAACAATAATATCAATTTTATTGATACTAATTAATTGTACAAATGGCTTCTTAATGGTAAATGTAAGTCAAAATTAATGCAAAGAATGAAAATAGAAAATTGCACTAGATGTCAATAACTCCCGAAATCATGTTTTTCATTTACAACCATTTTTTAATCAAAATTAAAAAAAATCTAAAACACAAAAGAAAGAGGCAACTTTGAGATTAATGCATAAAGTAGGAGATGCTTTTTTTTTCATTAGAAAATTAGCTCAAAATTATATTAAGATAGAATTGTTTTTACATAATATCAACCATGTCCAAGCCTAGTCTTAACATATAATACACTCGAGATTAGGTAGAGATAGTCAAAGTTCATACAGCTCCAAAAGGAGACAAAAAGTCAAAAAGCAGTACTGAGGAAGGTACACATTCATATGAAGGAAATGTTCAATACTTTACACCGTAGAGCAGAGAAAACTATCTTAAAAACAAAGAAAATTAGAACATAGCCAGGTGCTTCAAAGGGCCTGCCCCTCCAGGCTCCTATTGATAATAAGTAATCTTTCCTTCATGCTCCAGGAGAGATTGTTTAGAAAGTTCATCCGCCTCTTTGTTGAAATCTCTGTAGATATGGTGGAAGCTAATAGCCTGAAAAGTTTTCATAAGATCTTTAGTTCTCATCTTCCAGCCTTCAATAGAACTTGCCTGAAGTTGACCACAATCATTGAGCCAATCTATTATCACCCTAGAATCACCCATAGCTTGAATTTTTGGGAGAGTAAGATGACTAGCTAATGTGAGAGTGGCCCAAATACCCATGAGCTTAGCCTTAGTGTTAGTGCCTTCCCCACAATTTAGATACCATTTATAAACTAAGGAATCAAAGGTTTTAATAACCCCCCCCTGCTCCACAGACTTTCTTATCACTATGAGAAGCACCATCAAAAAATACGATAGAAAAATCCTCTAAAAGAGTGACCAAACATTCTCTGATAGGAGCGCAAGCTTGAGATGAACGTTGTTTCTTTTAAAGTCCCAAAACCTTAATACACATTGATTGATATGAAGGGGTTGCACTTTCAAAAATAGCTTTGTTCCTTTCGATCCAAATACACTAGAAAATAGTAGCTGGAAGAGTTGGAGACACAGATTTATTTTTAATCCAAATATAAAAACATTATGAAAGTGTTTTACCTTCCTAAATCCTTTTATGATTTTGTATAGTTTTGATTCTATTCCAAACTTTTTTTGTAAACATACAATCAATAAAAAGATGATTGGTATCCTTTGTGCATCTTTTGTATAATGCACACATGTTGTTGATACTAAGAGGGGGGTGAATCAGTATCAAGTACAATTTAAAGCCTTTTTCAACTTATACTTAAACCATTCAGTTATATCCAATGAGAAATGAACAATAGTATAAGATTTACACCAATACACCATGCACAATATATGAGAAATAATCAATAGTTATTGTTCAAGGGAAGTGATGACTTCCAAAGGTAGCTACAACTTCCAAATGTAAAGGGAGGGATAAACCTCCGAGAGGAATATACAATCCTCCAATATAAAGAGAGGTTTGAACTCTCCATCCATGTCCCTTCCTTCCACCCAAGAATATATGAGAGATAATAAAACTTTACATTAAATCATCACCATCAACCAACCATCACATAAAATGTGGTAATGCTTCCTGAGACTTCTTCAATTTCTGCAATTCTTCAATTCTTGGAATACTCTGATCCTATAGATAATATTACTCAGTTTATTCTCTCAAACTTCTCCAAGTTTCACTCCGTGAATCCTCCCCAAAAAGAAGTTATAGAGAGAATGGTAGACCTTGTTCAATTTTGGTTTATTCAGGAGAGAGAACTTGTACAGAATGCCCCGCGCTCAATATTTAACATAATATTATGAAACTCACATACAAGAAACTAAACTCCCTACTATTTCCAATGAAATTGGTCCCACTTAATTTGGATTCTCTATGAATAAGTTATGAATGTTTTACCTGAAACACCTGTTTATTGACTAGCTTCAGGACTAGTTAAAAAACCTATCTTCCACAGAGTGTATCTCCAAAATTAGAGTGCACAAAGTGATGAATTTTTTACCATGGGTACCTTGATATGTCTTCTCAAAACCATAGAAATTTAAACATATTAATCATTATATATAAAAAAATTATAGCAAAAATGGTAAGATGACCTGTAAATAACATACCGTAGAACACATCACCAAAAGACTTCATCCTCCCTTGAAATCCAGCCTTCTTTACTTCCGATTTCCTCTGAAATTCGACTTGTGTATCAAATGAATGTATAATGATATGTATTTCTACCATTCATTTCACTTCCTTTTAACATTAGGGCCGACTAAACACTTTCTTATTTTGTAATTATTTTCTTTAATTATCTTCAGGGCCTACGTGTACTTCCTTCTTCAATTCACTTTGTCATATTCAAAATCCATTTCTCCTAAACCATGAGGATCCACGTGACGTGACACATACCACCGGAAACAACATGATGTATATTATCCATCCATGGGTGTTGTATTTGCATGTTCATTTTCCTTCATGTCCAAATACCTTCATCAATATTGCGGTCCAAAACCAATGACTAGGGTTGACATCAATGACAACAACCAATCTTCCAACAATATCCCCCTTTGTCATTGATGGAAACACTCATGCTCCCCATATCATCATGATCCCAATTTCTCTCCCCCTTTGACATCAATGGAAAAGTGTAGGGATTCTCCCCTTGAGTTTAATGGAAAAAGGTAACTCTCTTCTTTGGGGCTGCTCCCCCTAAATATGTGGCACTCAATAATACTTCATCCTTATTTTTGGTCTTTGGGAATTTTTCTTCCTTGGAATCCTTTTTGTGTGGCTTCTAAATTATCTCTCTTCTTCATGTCTAGGATGTATATGTTTATTGGTCTTCTTATTGCAGTTGCAACCAATCTTCATGAGTTGTTTTCTCTGATTTTACATTTTCGGGAGTCAAATGTAAGAGTGTATCCTTGATCACATATTTTGCTGACATTGAGGAGAGTATGCTTCATATATTCAACCAATAGGGCTTTTCATACTTTTACATTTTCACTTTCAATATAGATAGTTCCTTTTCCAAGTATTTTGGTAGATGAGTCATCTCCAAATGAAACATTTCCACCCTTTTTCTTCAAGCTGACAAATTTTCTTTGATCTCTGGTCATATGAGATGAGAACCCACTGTCTATGAACCATTCATCTTCTTCTTTTCATTCTTTAGTGACCAATGTTATTTGATAGTTTCCATTTTGTGTAATTTCTTTCCTTTTCCATGTTGTAGTTGGTATATAGACATTTGGCATACGATTATCTTCCTTCATCTCTCTACAATCTCATGCTTTGTGACCAAGATTATTTCACTTGTAACATATAATATTTTGATCCATTAATGGGTCAAATGGATTATAATTTTTGTTGACAGGTCTACGAACATTTCCATATCTACTATTTTCACCATTCATGTAGCTTGCATAGTTATTCCTTTCATTGATTCTGCAATTGATTGTCTTGTGTCCAAAATTTCCACAAGTATAACAATGTCGAAGAAATAAATTTTGATACCTAGGAGTAAGTGATATTCTTTGTGGTGCAATCCATATAGGTTCACGATCTATTCTTCTGTAGTTTCCTTCATAATGATTTTTTTCATACCTGATGGGAGAGGATCTTCTTGATGTCTCATTCCTTGTGAATTCTAGTCTTCTATCTTGTTGTTCAACTTGTTCTGGAGTGTTGGTTTCATCATTTTCATGTTCCTTCTATTTTTTTGTTGTCTTCAAACTATCATTGTATCCTAGTCCTGTCTTGTCTTTGGAGATCTTTGATTCCTAAGGATCTCATCTAATTTTTCAATGCTTTTTTTGAACTTCTTCAACTTTTCTATTGTCAATAGTAGCTCCCCTTTTGTGTGATCCAATTCTGCTTTCAATTTCTCATAATCTTCTAATTGTTCCTTCAAGCTATCAAAGGTGTTTTCAAGCTTGCAATTCCCTCCTTCACAAATACTCAATTCACCTTTTAGTATTATGTTTTTGTTTCTAAGCTTGCTATTTTCAGTTTCAACATGCTTCAACTTTTCAAGATTCTCATCTTCTTCTTCACTCTCTGCATTTTCTTTGTATCCCCAAAAGGAATCACGGTTGGTTTCTTCATCCGAATATTCTTCATAAATGATTTCTTCTTCTTTAGAATTCTTTTGATCATCATCCTGGGTTTCTTGGGTTATGAAGAGGACTTCTCCTCCATCATTATCTTCTTCATCACTCTCATATGAGGAGATGTCATCATCCTTGGAGTAGAAGCTCTTTTTATTGTTGAGACTTCTCTTTTTATAGTAGCAGTTTTCAACAATATGTCCTATTCTACCATAGTTAAAGCATTTGAGAGGAGACTTAACTTTGTATCTTCCACTTCCCTTATGGAACCTTCTTATGAAATTTTATATTTCTTCATCAAGGTCATTATCCTTGTATTTTGTCTTCGTTATGGCTTTAAAGGTTGCTTCATTGTTTGGCTGGTCACTTTTTGTACCTGTTCTCATTTCATATGATATAAGAGACCCATGTAATTCATCCATTTTCATTTTGGTCAAGTCCCTAGTTTCTTCAATGGCAGAGACCTTAGCATCATACCTCAAGAGAAGTGATCTCAACACTTTTTGTACAACCAAGGATTCATCGAGATCTTCACCTAATCCTCTAATAGCATTAACAACTTCATCAACTCTAAGAAAATATGTTGCAATATCTTCCTTTTCATTCATCTTTGATTTTTCAAATTTTTCTCTATGTCATTGAAGCTTGACCTGCTTAACTTTTGGATCACCTTCGTAGATACTCTTAAGTTTGTCCCATACCTCTTTAGCAGTGCCGCATCCCATCACTTTTCTAGCAATGGTTGGTGTGAATTCTCCTAGAATAACATGTTTGGCTTTTTAATTACAACTCATAAGCTTCTTCTCATTTGGATTGGTTGGAGCATTATTTGGGATTACATATCCATTTACAGCTGAGTATCAAATGTCTACTCCCAAATTTGTTAGGTAATTTTTCACTCTATCACTCCAGTATGCAAAATTTCTTCCATCAAATCTTTGAATCCCATTTGAAATGTTCTCATGGTCATCCATCTCTAATCAGGATTTTCCTTCCAGTGGTTAAATTGTTCTGAAGGAAACCTGCTCTGATACCAATTGTTGATACTAAGAGGGGGTGAATCAATATTAAGTAAAATTTAAAACCTTTTTCAAATTATACTTAAACCATTCAATTATATCCAATGAGAAATGAACAATAGTATAAGAGTTACACCAATACACCACAATACACCATGCACAATATATGAGAAATAATCAATAGTTATTGTTC